>JAIWNF010000015.1:600000-846436 GCA_025093555.1 Circinella umbellata | reverse complement strand
TGAACGTATGGCTAACACTCTCATTAGCTTCATTTCTGTGTTGATCGGTAGTTTTGGCGGTGAAGAAATTCGTCAATGTATTCCACATTCGATCGCTGGCATGAAAAAATGGATTGGCTTTGATTATTTGACTGAGGACCTTCGAATGTTTAGTGCGTGTCCAACTTGTCATGCTATTTATCTATTACCAGGTCCACCAAATTGTACAAATCCAAGTAGACGTATGAATGGTACTCTTTGCGATACACCATTATTAAAGTCAACAGCATCATCAAATAGTCGTGGAACCCCATATAAAAAATATGCATATTATCCTTTAGAAGACAGTTTGAAACGACTTTTTATGCGAGATAACTTTGAAGAAAAAATTGAACAATGGAAAAGCCGTCCAATGGAGCCCGGCCTCTTCAATGACGTATATGATGGTATGATGTGGTACGACCTCCTTGATCCCACCACTGGTTTACCTTTCATAGAAACACCATGGTCATTAATGCTCACATTGAATATTGATTGGTTCGCACCATTCAATAGTGGTTATTCATGTGGCGCTATATATCTCATATGTAACAACTTACCTCGTTCTGACCATTTCAAAATCGAAAACGTTATTCTTGTTGGTGTTATGCCTAGACCAAAAGAACCAAGTACTTATGAAATCAACTCCTATTTGGAACCTCTTGTGGAACCACTACTTCGTTTGTTCAATGGTATAACTATTCCAACATTCCAAGAACCCAATGGTACAGCTATCCATGCCGCCTTGCTGAACATTGCATGTGACATCCCTGCCGCTCGCAAAGTAGGAGGATTCACATCACACAATAGCACCCGAGCATGTCACAAATGTACAAGAGAGTTTGTTGTTTTCCCAGGAACATCTAACCTCGATTATTCGGGAAATGTTATTGATCGCAAACATGGATTACGAACTCGTGAAAGCAACGCATCAGCTGCAGCGCAATGGTTGGAAGCAAGAACCCAGGCAGCACGTACGCGTATAGAATGCGAAACAGGTACAAGATGGTCACAAATTCACCGCCTCCCATATTTTGATCCCGTGCGTAGCGTTTTGATAGACCCATGCATAACCTTTTTCTTGGAACTGCTGATCGAATGGTGCGTATATGGAGAGAACATGGGTTGTTCACCAATGCTGATAGATCTGACATGCAAGAATTGGCGGATGGTATTGTATTGCCACCTGGCGTCTCATCTTTGAATCGAAAAATTGAACGCAAGTTTGGATTTATGACAGCTGCTGACTGGAAAGCATGGTGCCTAGTATATTCTCCATTTGTGCTCAAAAATAAACTTCCTGCCACCCATTTGAATAATTGGATGAAATTTGTTGATGCCTGCCGTATCCTTTCCAAGACGTCTATCACATACGAGGAGATTGATGATGCTGATCGATTGTTGAAAGAATTTGTGGGGCGTTGTTCTTCTTTATACGGTCCAGAGTGCATAACACCAAATATGCATCTTCATCTTCATTTACGTGAAACAATTGAGGATTTTTCCACTATATATACGTATTGGTTGTTCAGCTTTGAGAGGTACAACGGTTTCATGAAGGATGCAGAAACAAACCAAAAAGATTCCTTCGAATTGACATTTATGAAACGTTTCATTGAAAAAACTGGTGCTCTTGATTTTATTCATACAAGAATAAGCAGTCGTTTGGTGGGTCCCCCACAAGAACTAGAGGTTTTATTAAAGATTGCTGGTCAATCACATACACCTTATCAACAAAATCAAGCACAATACAACCCACTTATCTTCAATCAATTGTCTTCAGATCCGAGTATCGACATTATTGGGAGCGAGCCACTACCAGCAGACACATTATTATCAATGACAGAAGGGCAAAAAACAAGATTCAATGGGCAATCATACGAATTATTGTTACAGCATTGAGGACTAATCAATATCAATAAATATTTTAAAAATTGATTGATTTTTATATATTTATAATTATTTATTTTAATATATGAAAAAATTTATTTTTTACAAAAATATTAAAAATTATGAATTTTATGAATTTCATAAATTTATGACATAAAGAAAAATAAAACAAATTGTTTTCTTTTTCACTACCACCACCACCACTTCAACAACAACAACAAAACCATTTCATGCTTTTCTTGTTTATTCTTATATATATTAAAAAACAAATAAAATCAATGATTTTCTTGTTTTTAGAATATTTATTTAAATATTCAGATAGCATAGCTATCAAAAAGAATAAAAATTATCAAATTTATTATATAATAAATTAATTTTTATCTTTTATATAGAATTTATTTTTTAAATTTATTTTTAAAAATATGATTACGTAATCATATTTGATTTTCATATGAAAATTTAAAAATATAAAAAATATAATTCTTGAAGTTCTACGAACTTTGGAAATATTAAATATATATAAAATAAATTAGACCTAACGCTAATTTATTTTGTTTGTGTAATAAACCCATATATATATTTTTATTTCTGAAAAAAACAAGATTTGTGTTACAAATATTTGTTTTTTAATATATATAAGAATAAACAAGAAAAGCATGAAATGGTTTTGTTGTTGTTGTTGAAGTGGTGGTGGTGGTAGTGAAAAAGAAAACAATTTGTTTTATTTTTCTTTATGTCATAAATTTATGAAATTCATAAAATTCATAATTTTTAATATTTTTGTAAAAAATAAATTTTTTCATATATTAAAATAAATAATTATAAATATATAAAAATCAATCGATTTTTAAAATATTTATTGATATTGATTAGTCCTCTTAATGAAATAATTAAAAATACTATAAGTTTTATAGAATATTTTTAATATTTCTATTAGGGGACATGTTGTTAATAAATAGATAATACAAAATCAGTTGATTTTATATTATCATCAGATAATTATTGATTTTATAAAATTTATAAAAATCATAATTTAATATATATATTTAAGAAAAATAAATATTTTTATTTTTCAACATTACTACAACAACAACACACAACAACAACAATAAATTATTAACATAATTATATTATTATTGTTTATTATATATATTAAAAAACAAATATTTGTAACACAAATCTTGTTTTTTTCAGAAATAAAAATATATATATGGGTTTGTTACACAAACAAAATAAATTAGCGTTAGGTCTAATTTATTTTATATATATTTAATATTTCCAAAGTTCGTAGAACTTCAAGAATTATATTTTTTATATTTTTAAATTTTCATATGAAAATCAAATATGATTACGTAATCATATTTTTAAAAATAAATTTAAAAAATAAATTCTATATAAAAGATAAAAATTAATTTATTATATAATAAATTTGATAATTTTTATTCTTTTTGATAGCTATGCTATCTGAATATTTAAATAAATATTCTAAAAACAAGAAAATCATTGATTTTATTTGTTTTTTAATATATATAATAAACAATAATAATATAATTATGTTAATAATTTATTGTTGTTGTAGTAATGTTGAAAAATAAAAATATTTATTTTTCTTAAATATATATATTAAATTATGATTTTTATAAATTTTATAAAATCAATAATTATCTGATGATAATATAAAATCAACTGATTTTGTATTATCTATTTATTAACAACATGTCCCCTATACCAACAACAATATGATGGAGTCTAGAGTATTCTGCAGCAAACGCCAGAAAGAATATGTTGTTATAATGAGGTGGAAAAGTTCCGATCGATCGAAATATTTGGTCAGCAATATCGGTCAGCATTATCAAAGTCAATTCGAGGATCGCATATACAAGCTCTATTCCTTCAACATGGTGATGGTGTAGCTTGGACAGGTCAAGTACAATATTATTTTCGCCATTTACTTGTTGTTGATCGGATGCCAAAACAACATTATTTTGCATATGTCCATTGGTATCATACTGAAGCAGGTCAACGTTTCGAACAACAACGTCTTGAGGAGTGGCATAATCATTTTATGGCAGATGATCATCACTCAATATTACCTGTTCACCGCATCTCTTCCCAAGTAGCTATTGTAGCATATGGTCCACAAGGAAACCCAAATACATCCAAGATTGTCGTAATTCTAATGGCACGTAGAATAGAAATATAGTCATAGAATAGTTATATAGTATAGAACACATAAAAGAATAAGAATAAAAAAAATATGTATGAAGTAAAAAAAGAAAAATATTTATTTTGCCCAGTCGGGCCAACTGGCAACTGTCTCTTCACTGATTGAGGTATCAACAACCCCGCCAACACGTCTTTCTCTGGCTTCTAAGCCCTTTCGCTTTCTTCCTCCTTTGTTCAATCTATCAAGCTCTCCAAAATATCTCTCAACCTATATAATTTACAATGAGATTCGCTTAGTACGATATATTTTCTTTCTAAGTTACTATATATTCGTTATTTACATTGGGCTTGCGGAATGATGGCGTAAACCACACGAGACCATCAGCCTCTGATTCAACATCAGACAGCTCGGGTGATATGCACTCATGACGAAGAAGCTCTTCACCACCAGGATATTGAGCCTCTAATGAAGCTTTATACTTCTGATGAGCATTTTTACGCGCCGTGAGTTTCTATATAAATTAATAATCTGTAAGAAATATTTTCTTTTGAATGAGCAATTTTAAATTAGTTTTTATTCAATTATACTAACATGCCAGACCCATTTATAGCGTCGTTTACGCTGACCAATGGCGGCTTGTTGCTCGACAGTCTGGCATGAAGATACCTTCTGGCCATGGAAGAACGTCAAGATCTGATTGTGCAATGCCTTGTCGTCCAACACACAGCCGCCAGGACTACCCCTACAATACGCAGAGATGATGGCTGTCACCTCTTTGTTATAAGGTGAACGGAACGTCTCATCATAATGGTATCCTTCACTATCGGCAAACAAAGCATAGCGCGAATGGATGTTACTCTATGAATCTTGATTAATGAACTTATTATATAGATCTATGAAGAATAAAAGGTAAATTATCTTACAATCACAAAATTTAAGCTATTTCTGTCCACCTCAGGTGCTGGATTAGAAGGAGGAGGTGGAAGTTGTTGTTGTTGGATGCTTGCCAAGTAAGCTGACATAGCATCCATCTGGACCTTCATTGCGGCCTGTCCAGCACGCAAAGAAGAGCACTCGTCCTGCAAACGATGAAAATTCATCTCTGTCACTCTCTCAGCATGTTGCTGGCGGCGACTGTTGTTATCGTTATTGTTGTTGTTGTTGGAAGACATCTAATTAGTAACAAGAAAGTAAAACAATTAGTTCTTTTCTTAAAAAAACGATTTATTTGAGAGTGATATTTTACTTTAGGAGTAGTAAAGTGTTTGGGGATGAAAAGAAAATAGAAGGAAGAAAAGTATATCTTTCACTAATTATTTTTTTTATAGAGAGCTTGATATGCATGTTAAAATTTTTTTATAATGTATACATAGGGGGTATATAAAGTCCATGGCTGTTTGATCCTTATTTATTGCTTCTCTTCCCTCTATTTTTTTCTTTTTTTTTTATAGCTGGTAAGGTTCTTTTCTTTTTTATTATTTGTTCAGATGAAATAATTTCTCTCAATCTAATGCTTCTTTTTTTATAGGATACGGATCTGAATTTATCACTATGGTTATCCGTTCTATCTTTTTATCTATAACTTTAAGTATCCCTTTGATAACTGTTTATTTCTTCTTCTCACCGTCGTAACTATCTTATTCATACATGTTCTTTTATTAGATAAACCCGACAATTAATTAAATGGTTTTGTATCGTAAGTATCCTTTTCACGTTTATTTTTATGCCTTCCTTTTTACGCCATTCACTTGACTTTTCTTTTTACTAATCAACTTTCCTACATCTCTTTTCACCCGTTATATAGATTAACAACATTTTTTTAGTAATCTCTGACATTCTCTAAGTTGACTAATCTGAGTTCCTCTCTACCTAGTTTTTCATCTGGTTGCATACTCCTCATATCTTCTACATGCAAATAATGCATACCCCTCTTATTACTTTTACAAAATATATTTCATCCCTTCAAATAGTATGATTCGTAGTTATTTTTAAATAGTTGTATCGGTTTTATTATTATTAAAATAATCAAATAAAATATTACTTTTAAACCTATTTCATATATCGTCCATCTAATATTTTTTTGCTCTTTTATTTTTTATTCTTTGGTACATCCATTCTAAATATAATGTATCAGAATAAATTAATATTACCATATACACTAGTATACATAAGGTTATGCTATGCATGCCATCGTAAAAAAAAACTTAAATGCTGCATATAGAGAGAATAGGGGCAAACCAAAATAAATATGCAGAGCTATACCCCCACTTTGGATATAGATATAGGAATCCACAACTTATAACTTTAGGATTCTTACAGAGTCCAAGTTTGGCTGCAAGAATCCCAAAGTAAAAAAAGTTGTGGATTCTTAATTGTTTGCGCAGTGACGGATAAAAGATAGAATTATAGTAGGATAGCATAATAAAAGGTAAGGAATTGGATCTAACATGGATGGAAATCACGGGAAGTGGAAAATAAAATAAACAAACTAAAATAAATAAACTAAAATAAATAAACTAAAATAAGTAAACTAAAATAAGTCCACAAGATAGTGTGATGTGAGTTAGAAAATAATAGACTAGAAAATGGTTGAAGAAAAAGGATCCAAAAATATGGATGTAATAAGGAGTGTTGAAGGGTTTAAGTAGATAAATAATTACGGATAATTAAAGAAATGAGGAATCGGATGGAAAGATGTATGATTTCAGGGTCGATTATGTAAGCATTTTTGGATGAATATAGGGCATTAACAGCTTAGCCGGATAATTCGTTCCACAGCATGTCATTAAAATGACACGTGTGGTGCTTAGTGTTATGTGTATAATCGACAAAAAAGGTAAGAATAAAATAGAAATAAAGAAAAATAAAGAATAGAAAATAGAGAAAGTGATAAAATAAATAAATAGATAAACGGGTTCAGAGAAGTTAAGGGTTGTGTATAGTAAACCGTAAAGGTAGAAATAAATAAAACAATAATAAAAGAAATAAATAAAATATGCTCCAACGATGATTTCACTAAGATTATCCCAAAATCAATAATGCAAATCCAACGTTAATACAATTTCAAACGATCAAATAACCAGAATAAGATAATATTTTATTAACAATTTTCTAATTGCTATTTATACTCAAATTCCAAGAGGGAAAAGAGTTACTTCTAACTAGTGAATATATGATCTATATTTCGATAGATAATTACATATAAGGGTATGGGGAATATTCTATATAATAGAATTATATCATTTAAAGTGTGACAGCAAGATAGACATAACATACGGTAAGAAATAAAAGAAGAAGAAAATATCGGATAAGAGGACAGAAGTTATAAGAATGGGTATGATAAGGGAGAGCAAATAGGGCAACAAGATAAAAAGGGTTCAATATGATGGATTAGCGTCGAGCATAAAAATCATGCTAATAAAAGAGGCTAATAAAAATAAAAATACGGATAAGGATTAACACGATAAGAAAATTAATGATAATACAATAATTATCATTAAATACAAATAAGTTAAAGAATAAAATAATACCGAGTATAAAATAACAATGATATACAGAGAATTACGTAAAAATATAAATGATATATAAAATAAAAGGGGGAGGGTCCTTCAAATAAAAAGATAAGAGTTGTATCCGAAAATAAAGATAATAATAATAAAAGGAAAAATAAAATAAAAGAAATAATGATAAGAAATATCGGCTATTTTGGGAGCAGGCTTCGGCAGAATACTTCTTCCCAAGTTATTCCATATTCGAGTAGCCAGCCCCATCACGTGAGTGCCAAAGTGGATGAGGCCGGAAAACCTCACACACAACGTGTCAATACCCCCAACTAGGCCGAATACACAAAAGAAAAAAAATACAATGAGTAACCCAACGAGAAAAATAAGTTATACCTCAGAATATCAGAAAAAAAGGTAAAGGAGATCAGGATAAAAATAAAAATAAAAGAAAGAAATTAAAAAAAAATGATACAATAATAAATAAGAAAGGGAAAAGAAAGAAAAAAAATAAAAAGTAAAATAGAATAAATGAAGTATCAATCTTCACGCCGTCTATCAATCCAAACTTGATATTGGTTCATTGCACGTCGTACCTGCACATCTGGAATCATGGTACGATTTTCAAAAAATGTCTTGAGATTATCACCATTTACTGCTGCCTTCAGCCTTCTTGAGTTTGGCCCCTCCAAATAATATGTCCTATTACCGCCAATACCAACGACAACCATCGGCCCCAACCATCGACCACTAAACTTTCCTTCTGGAACCTTATCTCGCATCAGTACCTGATCGCCGATCTTAAATGGCTTCCTGAAAGCTACCCTTTGATCATACAGCATTTTATCCTTGGCCTTCCGTTGTCTTGATTTTTCCTTAGCTTCCTCACGTAATTGGCTTGACATATATTCTATAACCTTCGTACAGCTGATTATTTCTTCAATTAATTTGCCCTCGACAAAATCCTTTCTGGGCGCAGGCCACGTCGCCGGAGTTCTTAATTCGTAACCAAATAATAATTTTGTAGGAGAAAAACCAGTAGCTTCATTCGGCATTGTCCTTATCGCCATCAAGGCATGCGTCACATACCTCTCCCAATTCTTTTCATCGTCTTCTTGACGTGCTAACTTCGCAATCGTCTGAACTATTCCCTGATTCATACGCTCGCACAATCCGTTCATTTGAGCTCTTCCCGAAGTTGTGGTTATATGGCGACAACCGAGCTTCTTTAAGAATTCAAAGACGTAACAAGCCATAAAATTGGTCCCTCTATCAGTTAATAAATAACGCGGCACTCCGAACATTTGTACCAAATGATTAAATAAAAATTCGGCAGTCGTTTCTTCATTGATATTATCCACCACAGCAGCAATTGGCCATCGAGTCAAATAATCTATAGCAACCAATAAATAACGAGGTGGTTGACCTTCATAATGGATAGGCCCTACAGCGTCGCATCCAACCATGTAAAAGGAGTCTGAAGGAGTATCGATTGGTTTACTTGGATTATGACGAGTCCTTCTCACTCTCGCCCGAAATTGGCAAGTATCGCAACTCTGGACTATCGTGCGCACTCTTTCAAATAAAGCAGGACCAGTGTATGTCATCTGTAACCGGCGCCAAGTGTTATTGATACCAAAATGTCCTTCATTATGTACAGCTTGAATGATTTCGTTCGCCGTGCCTTCATGCAACACCTCTCGACCTCGTATCTGCGGATCATTTGTGCTTTGATACAACCAACCATCAACCAGGACATATTTACTTGCGTGGAAACGAATTTTTCTTTTAACCTTTTCAGTGGAGTCAAGTGGATATCTTTTTCGGGAAAGATAATGAACCAGAGATAAATAAAACGGGTAATCCATCAAAAACAAATAAAATAAAAATACAAGAACAAACATAAATATAAGTATAATATAAATATAAATATGAAATAAAATAAAAAAAAAATAAAAAAAATGTATATATAAGATAAAAAGGTAAGATATAATCGGGCTCAATCAAACAAAAATAAAAATAAAGATAAAAGTTAAGGAAAGGAGAAAGAGCTCAAAAGAGTCCTCGTTCATTATTTATTTAATGGTTGTATTTATATAAAAATAATTAAAATAAACTAATGATACGTAATAATATCGTTTTCAATGGTATCTAATATATCGTTATCATAAAGGTTTCTTATCATAATAAAAAAAAGGGGCAGGCATAATCTTGTTGTCAGGGAAGAAAAATGAATATAGAAAAATAAAAGAAAAATTAACAGAAACTAAAGGGGAAGGTAAGACCGAAAAGTGAAATATACACGGTAGTCAGGGATATGAGATAAATAATAAATAAAAAAAAATGATAATTATAGGAATAATAGTAAATATATTGACTATTTCAATAATCGAGATAATGCATCCGCTGGATTGTTTTCCCCTTTGATATATTCAACCTTGAAATTATATTCCATCATAGCTGACGCCCATGTTGAATTTTGGGACTTGGTGGTTTTGGATGCGGACCAAAAATAAAACGCAAACAAGAATGATCCGTGCGCACCAAAAATTCACGACCAGCAAGATAATGCCTGAATTTATTGCAAGACCAAACCAGAGCTAAAGCTTCCAAATGAGTAGCCGCATAAGACTTTTCCGCACCGCGAACAACCCGAGACGCATATGCGATCACCGTTTCTTCACCACCATCTTTGGGTACTTGGGATAATATTGCTGACAATCCTTGGCCCGAACCATCTGTGGTCAATATTTGTTTTTGTTGTTGATCGGGAAAAGAAAGGATTGGTGGCTGGGTTAAAGCCATTTTTATCGCCAAAAATGCTTTTTCTTGCTCTTTTTCCCAAACAAAAATATTTTCTTTCTTTAACAATCGCGTTAATGGCTCCACCATTTCAGCATACGACGGAACGAAATGCCTGTAAAAACCTGACATACCCAACACTGAACGAATGTCCTTTCTGTTTTGCGGCACGGCCATTTCCAACAATTTTTTTACATTTTCTTGGTTTGGTTCAACGCCTGTTGATGACACGGTATGACCCAAAAAGACAACTTCTTTACTTGCAAAAACACATTTTTCTTGGCGCAACCGAAGATTAACCGAACGACATACATCAAAAACTAATTCCAAATGATGATAATGCTCTTCCAAAGAATGCGAATATACAATAATATCATCAATGAACACCTGAACAAAATCACCAATATATGAGGATAATAATCCCGTCATTGTACGTTGGAACGTAGCGCCAGCTGAAGCTAATCCAAATGGCATCACGTTGAACACGAAGGTTCCTGCTGAGCACACAAAACCAGTTTTTTCCACAGAATCAGGAGCCATCTTGATTTGCCAGTATCCTTGCGCCGCGTCCAAGGTAGAAAAATATGTGGTGCGCCATTACTTGCCAAGGAATCGATCAACGAATCAATATGAGGTATAGGGAAATTTTCTGTTAACGTGATACTATTCAAAAATCGGAAATCAACCACTAATCGAAGCTTGCCATTTCCCTTTCTAACAAAGAAAACTGGTGAAGAATAACGCCCTGCTGACCGACGAATTAATCCCAGCTCCAGCATCGATTTAATTTCCTCGCGCAAATGTTTTTCTTCTTCCCAAGAAAGACGAAACGGTTTTGACCTAATTGGAGCATCCGTAGAAGTAGGTATATGATGTTCAGCTCCCATAACTTGACCTAATCCACTATTCTCGAAGAAAACGTCCGAATAACCATCCAATAATTCTTTTAGATCACCTGGCATATCCTTCACAGTTGATATCTCCTTGTATGATTCATCCAAATCCGAAATTTCTTCAGCATAAAAACGTAACTGATTTTCATTTTCCTAGTCGTCATTTTCTTCGTCCTCTATCATTACGGCGAAAACTTCTTGAGATTTGTTTGAATTAATTGACGATTCTGATGATTGGTAATCAGAGTGATCCGCCTGCAGTTCAACATAACCGCGACCTTTCTTGGTAGGTATAACAATGATCGATTGTTCCATTTTAGGGGTTATATTGTATGCTTTAAACCAAGTCGTACCAAGTAAACATAGATCTCGATTTGTCGATGCTTGAACACACATATGTTCTGGTCTTAACTTTCCTGCAACTCTAATAGGTACATCCTTGATTACTTCACATGGCCGTCTTGACTTATCATCCATTGTTGATACCGTTAATCGGTCCCCGCTCGACACCAGATCCAATTTATTTACCAACGATTGACTTATCATGGACACACTTGCACCAGTATCGAAAATTGCTTGAACAACATGACCGTTTATAACGACAGGACCTCGCAATGGGATACTTCTTTTCATTTTCTGTAAATCATATGGGTAATGATATTCCGTATCGTCTGATTCATAGCCGTCGTGGTTACCTTGTATTATGTCATCATTATCCCTTGATCCTTCCGACCATGTGCTATCCCAGTCTGTTTCGATATCTCCATCCGTTGTTTCTTCACCCTCGATGCTTATTTCCATTTCTTCTTCGCCATCCGTCATTACATTTATGTCCACCGCGTTCACCTCCATACGTTGTATTTTATTGCTAGAATTATTTCGCCCGTGCAAATACTTCAATCCATCTCGAACGTCGGCATACGCTTTCTTGTCCAAGGCAAGCCATTGCGCCATGCTTAAACCGGAGTCTAATTCTTTGAGTCTTTCCCAAACGTCAGGTTGGTCCAAATCAATTTGAAGTTTCCGCGGCGGTTGTCGCTTCCTTGGCACCTTGTTTGGTTTCAACGATGATGGTACTGCCGGTTGGTTCATAAGAGGCAACCTTGTTGGTTCCGCCGTTCTTTTTGCGATCTGTCTATTTGTCACCAAAGATGTATCGGATAAAACTCGCTTTCCAAGTGCGTACACCTCTGCTGTTTCCACAAGATTTACGTTCGACGGAACTACTTTACTTGTATTCGCTGTCTTGATATCGGCCTTAGGTGGTTCTTTTTTGGGGACGACAGTATCACCTCTTACTGCCGTCCATTGCCATTTCCCTGGTTCTGGTTCCCTTGTTGTTGATCCGGGCAACAACTTGAAATATGACCGTCCTGGCCACAGTTCCAACACTTAGGAGGTGGTCTTGGAGGATTGTTCGGTGGTTGGTATCTTGATCCTTGGGAACCTAACTGGAGTTGGAGAGCACGGAGACTATCGGCAACTTGTGTTAATAGCGTTTGAGTTTGCGAAGCTGAATCCTCAGGCTTCAAGGAAGAAACAGCTGACATAGGACGACCCATACCACCACCAACATTTGACCTTCCTTCTTGACCCTTGATATCAAATGGCTGATTGTGTGTTCCTCCTTGGAGATATTTTTTTTGTGCATTTTCTATACGTACTGCTTTGTTAATTGCCTCTTTCCATGATATGGTAACACCCGATTCCTCTATACGATAAGCAATATCTGGATTGATTGCTTGAGTAAAGTAACGGACTTGGTAAGCTTCTGGTACTGGGCCTACTAATGCAAATAATTCTTGTAGCTTATATGCTACATTTTCTACAGATTCGTTTGATTGTTGTTTCACCGCTTCGATCTTTGACCACCATGTTTCTTGATGTTTAGGTGAGATGAATCTTGCCTTGAATGCTTCTTCGAACCTATCCCAGGTGACGATTGTTTCTTCGAGTGGAACCCACCATAATTCAGCTTGACCAGTCAAGTGTGATCCAGCTATTAATAAAACTTCAGCATCGGATAAATTCCCTCTAACCCAAAGACGTTTTATTTGACGGAGCCAAACCATAGGGTTTTCGCCAACCCCCGTACCAGAGAATGACCCAGGCGACGAAATAAACTTAAAAGCCTTGTTGTTGATTAATGATTCTGACATTTTCTTGATATAATTATAGCACGACACGATGTTTCTTCTGTAATAATCCCGGTCGACCCCCCAATTTGACACGTGGTAGAGTTTCCCTTGTTGTAAAGTCTGTCAAAAATCAATCAAAGGAAAAAGGTAAAAGTAAAAGTAAAAGGGATAGAAAAGATGAAGATTTATTATTTTGCGGTTGAACCGCCCATATTTATATGTACTTAAGTGGTCACATGACCACCCAAGGATCAAATTCTAAATCACGAATCACGTGAACCTTTTCTTTGGTCTGACCAAACGAAACTACCACACAACGTGTCAATGCCCCCTACAAGACCAAAGTAAAGGAGCGGAAGACAGTTGATAGGCAACAAAAGAGAAATGACAAGATAGATAACAGAATAAAATAATAAGACAAAAATAATAAAAAGACGTCGGGGAACAAAAAAAAATACAAATCGAAGGTATAAGAAACATAAAGATAACAATCGAAGATACAAGTAATATAATCAAAAAAAAAGGGTGCACAAGAGATAACAAGAAACAACTACCCAAAAAAAAATCTTTTTTTTTTACTGGCACGAACAGAGATAACCAAAATAGCACACAAACCGAAGAGACACAACAGAAACAGAACAGACGAGACCACACGAGACCGACCAGAGCAACAGAAACCAAAAAAAATGATACCAAACTGGCCACCCACACAACAAGACCAACCACGCCAACACCGACCCACCAAGAGCCAACCTAAGAGCCAAGGGCACGACGTATCCAACGTACCATTCCTTGATACCGCCTTCTTGCGAACTTCTTGTCCAACAGGGTGTTGCTGGAGAACATTTGTTGGGTGCCACGGATAGAAAACCAAAAATAATAATAATAAGAAAACAATGTCGGAATCGTTGGAATCGTCAACAGAACATCTTGAAAAACAACATCTTGATACAAATAAAAAAATGGTAACGGAGAGGCACAGGAAAAATAAGAATTACGGCAAAGACAACAAGGGCCATAAATAATAATAATAATAAAAATAAGACTTGTTCATGAAAATAATAATGCTCAAACCACGGCATGTTTTTACAGTGGGGCTACCACAGACAAAGTAGCTGCCACTTGGGATATGATCCCGGTCGACCCCCCAAATTGACACGTGTGGTGCTTAGTGTTATGTGTATAATCGACAAAAAAGGTAAGAATAAAATAGAAATAAAGAAAAATAAAGAATAGAAAATAGAGGAAGTGATAAAATAAATAAATAGATAAACGGGTTCAGGGAAGTTAAGGGTTGTGTATAGTAAACCGTAAAGGTAGAAATAAATAAAACAATAATAAAAGAAATAAATAAAATATGCTCCAACGATAATTTCACTAAGATTATCCCAAAATCAATAATGCAAATCCAACGTTGATACAATTTCAAACGATCAAATAACCAGAATAAGATAATATTTTATTAACAATTTTCTAATTGCTATTTATACTCAAATTCCAAGAGGGAAAAGAGTTACTTCTAACTAGTGAATATATGATCTATATTTCGATAGATAATTACATATAAGAGTACGGGGAATATTCTATATAATAGAATTATATCATTTAAAGTGTGACAGCAAGATAGACATAACATATGGTAAGAAATAATAAAAAAAAAGAAAATATCGGATAAGAGGACAGAAGTTATAAGAACGGGTATGATAAGGGAGAGCAAATAGGGCAACATGTTAAAAAGGGTTCAATATGATGGATTAGTGTCGAGCATAAAAATCATGCTAATAAAAGAGGCTAATAAAAATAAAAATACGGATAGGGATTAACACGATAAGAAAATTAATGATAATACAATAATTATCATTAAATACAAATAAGTTAAAGAATAAAATAATACCGAGTATAAAATAACAATGATATACAGGGAATTACGTAAAAATATAAATGATATATAAAATAAAAGGGGGGAGGGTCCTTCAAATAAAAAGATAAGAGTTGTATCCGAAAATAAAGATAATAATAATAAAAGGAAAAATAAAATAAAAGAAATAATGATAAGAAATATCGGCTATTTTGGGAGCAGGCTTCGGCAGAATACTTCTTCCCAAGTTATTCTATATTCGGGTAGCCAACCCCATCACGTGAGTGCCAAAGTGGATGAGGCCGGAAAACCTCACACACAACGTGTCAAAACTGACACGTGTGGTGCTTAGTGTTATGTGTAAAATTGACAAAAGGTAAGAATAAAATAGAAATAAAAATAAAGAATAGAAAATAGAGAAAGAGAAGAATGATAAAATAAATAAATAGATAAACGGGTTCAGAGAAGTTAAGGGTTGTGTATAGTAAACCGTAAAGGTAGAAATAAATAAAACAATAATAAAAGAAATAAATAAAATATGCTCCAACGATAATTTCACTAAGATTATCCCAAAATCAATAATGCAAATCCAACGTTGATACAATTTCAAACGATCAAATAACCAGAATAAGATAATATTTTATTAACAATTTTCTAATTGCTATTTATACTCAAATTCCAAGAGGGAAAAGAGTTACTTCTAACTAGTGAATATATGATCTATATTTCGATAGATAATTACATATAAGAGTACGGGGAATATTCTATATAATAGAATTATATCATTTAAAGTGTGACAGCAAGATAGACATAACATACGGTAAGAAATAAAATAAAGAAAATATCAGATAAGAGGACAGAAGTTATAAGAACGGGTATGATAAGGGAGAGCAAATAGGGAAACAAGATAAAAAGGGTTCAATGTGATGGATTAGCGTCGAGCATAAACATCATGCTAATTAAAGAGGCTAATAAAAATAAAAATACGGATAGGGATTAACACGATAAGAAAATTAATGATAATACAATAATTATAATTAAATACAAATAAGTTAAAGAATAAAATAATACCGAGTATAAAATAACGATGATATACAGGGAATTACGTAAAAATATAAATGATATATAAAATAAAAGGGGGGAGGGTCCTTCAAATAAAAAGATAAGAGTTGTATCCGAAAATAAAGATAATAATAATAAAAAAAAAATAAAATAAAAGAAATAATGATAAGAAATATCGGCTATTTTGGGAGCAGGCTTCGGCAGAATACTTCTTCCCAAGTTATTCCATATTCGGGTAGCCAACCCAATCACGTGAGTGCCAAAGTGGATGAGGCCGGAAAACCTCACACACAACGTGTCAAAACTGACACGTGTGGCGCTTTGATGTTATAATAATAAGGTAAGGGAAATAAAAAAAAACGAAAAAGGGAATTACAAAATAAGGAAATACAAATATATGGGTTCAAAGAAGTTACGGGTTGAATATAGGGTAAAGAAAATGTATAAAAAGAAGAGAAAAGTAGTATAAGAAAAATATAATCGAGATTATCCCAAAGAACCTCACAACGATTTCAAAAGAAAATATCAAAAATTAAAAAAAGAAATAAAAATAAAATTTAACCAAAAGTTATTATCCGGAGCGAAAGAGCAAGATTCGTCCTCGAGTGTTTATTAGAGTTTTGCCTTTTATACCAAGGCAAAACGTTTTAGAAAAAAAAGAAATATAACGTAAATAAAATTACTACTAATTAGAAATATTGATGAGATCGTAGTCGATCTCTAATAAGGGAGATACAAAAGAAAAAAATAGATGGAGATTGATGATGACAGCAGAGAGATAAAAGAAATAATAATAAGGTTTTACGAGAGGATAGGATGAGGATACGATCGAAATGAATAAAGGAGATTTAACTATAATATAATCGTAGTGAGAGGGAAAAATAAATGATGATAAAAATGACAACAGGATAGCAAAAATAAGGTTAAAGCGGTAAATAAGCGGAATGACAGATAATTGACAACAGGATAGTAAGAATAAAGTTAGGAAAAATAAATGAGCGGGTTAAAAGTGGATGACAACAGAGTAATGAAATAATAAAGTTAGAAGGGAAGTAAAGTTAGAAGAAAAATAAAGTTAGAGAAATATATGAGCGCGATGAGAGATTGACGGCAACAGAATAGGAAATATTAAAGTTCGAGATAATAGAGTGAAATAAACGGGCGGCGATAATAATCACGGTAAATAAGAGGAATATTTGAAATAAAGTTATGAAAAGAAAGTTGAAAGGAAGATGTGTTAAAGTTCAAAGCACGATAAAGAAAAATATAAAGAAAAATAAATGGCATAATAAGGATGATTGCTGGGGGAAACAGATAATGAGAGAATAGAGTAGGATTGAATCACGAATAAAAGAATAAAAATAAATAAAAATAATTAAGATAAAGCTTCAAAGAAGTAGTTGAAAAAGGAAAGTTAAGAAAATATAAAAATAGGGGTCTATGATCGACACGGGCAGGCAGAACAATCTACCGTCTGAGCCAATTAAATCACGGTCGAACTACTCGACATTGATCCAGAGGTATGAGGCCGCAAAACCTCATACGCTCCGTGTCAATACCGCCCACCAGGCCGAAATACCAACCGAGAAATAAATAAAATAAGAGAAAAAAAAATATAGAAATACAGAAAAGAGAGTTTCACTGAGTATTGGAAAATAAGGGAATAAAAAAAAATAAAATAGAAAAATAAAAAAAAAAAAAAAAAAACTTAGTCTTCACGACGCCGATCAATCCATGCTTGATATTGATTCATGGCTCGTTTCACTTGTACATCAGGAATCATCGTACGATTTTCGATGAACGCCTTAAGATTATCACCGTTAACTGCGGCTGTTAATCGTCTCGAATTTGGACCTTCCAAATAGTACGTACCATTCTTGCCAACACCAACAATTACCATGGGGCCTAGCCACTTATCGCCGAACTTCCCTTGTGGGATCTTATCACGCATCAACACCTGTTCGCCAACCTTGAATGGCTTTCTGAAGGCAACCCGTTGATCGTATAACATTTTATCCCGTTTTTTTCGTTCCTTGGCTTTTTGCTTGGCTTCTTCCTGTAATTGTCCAGACATATGTTCAATTACCTTGGTACAACTAATAATGGCGTCAACCAATTCTCCTTCAATAAAATCACCTCAAGGCGCTGGCCAAGTTGCTGGAGTACGTAATTCATAACCGAATAACATTTTCGCTGGTGATAACCCTGTAGCCTCATTTGGCATCGTTCTGATCGCCACAAGCATGCCCAACATACTTCTCCCAACCTTCTTCATCGTCATTTTCCCTGGCCAACTTAGCTATGGTCTGAACGACAGACTGATTCATACGCTGCAGAGCCCGTTCACTTGTGCTCTTGCTGAAGTAGTAGTAAGATGTCGACAACCAAGACCTTTAAGGAACTCTCGTATGTAAAAAGATTTAAAATTGGACCCTCAGTCAGTCAATAAGTAACGTGGTACGCCAAACATTTGCACCAGATGCGTAAAAAGGAACTCCGCTGTAGTTTCTTCGTTTATGTTTTCGACTACTACCGCAATAGGCCAACGAGTTAGATAATCAATGGCTACTAATAGATATTTAGGAGGTTTACCCTCATAATGAATAGGTCCCACGGCGTCGCAACCAACCATATAAAATGGATCTGATGGAGTATCAATTGGTTTAGCTGGGTTGAACCTAGTGCTTCTTACTCGGGCTCGAAACTGACAAGTATTACAGCCTTGGACGACAGCGCGCACCTTCTCGAATAACGCCGGACCAGTGTAAATTGTTTTTAATCTTCGCCAAGTATTATTTACACCAAAATGACCTTCAGCATGTACCTTTTGAATAATATCGTTGGCAATCCCTTCGTGTAATAATTCGGCACCACGGATATCCGGCACGTCTGTACGAGCATACAAACGACCATCTACTAACATAAATTTGCTAGCTTGGAAACGGATCTTACGCTTGATTTTCTCAGTAGCGTCGAGGGGATACCTCTTACGAGAAAGATAATGTACAATAGATAAATAAAAGGGTAATCCATAAAAAAAATGGAGTAAAATAAAAAGGAATATGTGTAATCAATAAGAAAAAAAATTGAAAGTAAATAAAAGAAAATGAATAAATTACAACGTCTTGGTGAAACAAAATAAAAAAAAATAAAAAAAAGGTAAAAGGGGAACGATATGGAATAAACCGATAATATAGAAAAGGGTACAACCCAACGATATGAATAGAATAAGAATAAAAGAAAATATAAGGGATAAGATATAACTTCGAGAAAGAAAAAAAAAATGTAAAGTAAAATAAAAATAATATATATAATCTATAAAATAGTGGACTACCCAAAAAAAAATTAAGGAAAGTAGAGAAAGCGAAAGAGAGTCCTCGTTCTTCTTTATTAGATTGTTCAATTTATAAAAATAGAAATAAAAAAAATTATAAGATATCTAAACTAGATCGTTATTATAAAATATCCTTATCCGAGGAAAGCATAATTCTGTTGTCAAAAATAAAAGGGAAATATTGTGATGGAGTATAAAGTTAAATTATCAAAAGGGAAATTATCGAGAAAAAGAGAAATGTAAAAATTTAAAAAGGAAGGTTAGACTATCCCGATGTGGAATAAAAAAAATAAGATGAAGAAAAAAAAATATAAGAAATAAATAAAATAAGAATATATGGTGCAAGTACAATGATTGTAAAAAGAAAATAAAAGAAAACTATATCAAACGTGATAGGGCATCTGCTGGATTATTCTCGCCTTTTATATATTCGACAGTGAAGTTAAATTCCATTAATGCAGCTGCCCATCTTTGTATCTTGGGACTTGGTGGTTTTGCATGAGGACCGAAAATAAATCGCAGGCATGAGTGATCGGTTCGTACTAGAAATTCTCTTCCCGCCAAATAATGCCTATACTTGTTACAAGCCCAAACCAAAGCCAATGCTTCTAAATGAGTCGCAGCATATGATTTTTCGGCACCACGTACTATTCTTGATGCATACGCGACTACAGTTTCTTGACCACCGTCGATGGGAACTTGCGACAAAATAGCCGATAAGCCTTGACTGGAACCATCGGTTGTTAATATTTGTTTTTGGTGACGGTCGAGAAATGAAAGCATAGGTGGCTGTGTTAAAGCTTGCTTGAGGGCGAGAAAAGCTTTTTCTTGTTCTTTTCCCCACGCGAATTCTTCTTCTTTTTTCAAAAGTCTTGTCAACGGTTCGGCCACATCTGCGTACAATGGAACAAAACGACGATAAAAACCAGCCATTCCCAGCACTGAACGTACGCCCTTCCGATCAACCGGTGCCTTCATAGTTAACAATTTCTCTATGTTTTTCTTGTTTGGTTCAACACCAGCAGACGAAATGGTATGACCTAAGTACTCTACCTTACTTGCAGCAAAGACACATTTCTCTTAACGTAACCTGAGATTCACTGAACGACAAGCGTCGAAAACCAGTTGCAAATGATGACAATGTTCTTCGAGAGAACAGGAATAAACGATAATATCGTCTATAAAGACTTGAACAAAATCGCCGATATAGGAAGCCAACAACGTCGTCATGGTGCGTTGGAACGTAGCAGCGGCAGACGCCAAACCGAAAGGCATCACGTTAAATATGAAAGTACCTGCGGAACAGATAAACCCGGTTTTTTCGATAGAATCGGCCGCCATCTTGATTTGCCAATAACCTTGAGCAGCATCGAGAGTTGAAAAATAGGACGGCGGGCCATTACTTGCAAGAGAACTTAATAATGTATCAATATGAGGCAAAGGGAAATTTTCTGCTACTGATTGTTTATTCAACGAACGATAATCTACTACGAGACGTAACTTGCTGTTTCCCTTGCGAACAAAAAACACCGGAGATGAATAACGGCCTGTAGATAGACGTATTAGACCGAGTTCGAGCATTGTTCTAATTTCTTCACGTAAATGAGTTTCTTCTTCCCAGGAGAGACGAAAAGGCTTGGAACGGATGGGGGTGTCTGATGTAGTGGGGATGTGATGTTCTGCTGTTGTTACCCGACCTAATCCATTATTTTCAAAGAATATATCTTCGAACCGAACTATTAGATTATCGAGCTCTAACGGCAACTTCTTGTCTCTCGCCTCTTGATGGCTGGACCCATCCAAATTCTGAATTTCTTCGATATAAAAATTTAAACTTGTTGAACTTCCTTGTTTATCTTTCTTTTCCGCCATTTTCTTATCTTCATTCAGATCGACAACTACCGCGAATACTTCCTTTGACTTGTCTGTATCAACCGGTACATCTGGAAGGTCTGCTTGTAATTCGACATACCCACGGCCACTTTTGGTTGGGATCGTGATAGTAGACTGTTCTACCTTGGGGGTTATGCCATACGCTCTGAACCACGTTGTACCAAGGAGGCACAGATCTCGCTTGTTAGAAGGTTCGATACACATATGTTCTGGTCTCAATTTACCTGTAACACGAATGGGTACATTCTTGACAATCTCACAGGCACGGTCAGACTCTTCATCCATTGTGGAAACAGCTAATTTATCACCACTTGGAATCAGCCTCAACTTGTCTACTAACGATTGGCTTATTACCAAGACACTTGCACCAGAATCGAATATGGCTTGCACCACTTGACCATTTATTACAACCGGGCCACGCAAAGGGATACTCCTTTTCATTTTTTGCAAATCATACGGGTAGTTGTACTCCGTATCGTCGGAATCGTAATCATCTTGTCCATCAGATACGTGATCAGAATCACCCAGGGAACCTTCAGACCACGTAGTATCCCAATCTGTTTCCTGGTTGCTACCGGGATTCGAATCTTCATTTTCCGAATTGAGGTCGACGTTCAAGGCATTCACGTCTATTGTTTGGTTAATATTATTAGCTTGGCGACGACCATGCAGAAATTTAAGACCGTCGCGGACGTCGACATATGCGTTCTTATCGAGTGCGAGCCATTGAGCGACACTTAGACCGGAGTCAAGTCCTTTTAACGTTTCCCAAATGTCGGGTTTTTCTAGTTCGACTGGTAATTTCCTAGGAGGCTGTCTTTTACTTGTTTTTTTGTTCTTGGGAAGAGGTACACTTGGTTCTTGTTGTCTTAACGATGATGCTGTTACTGGCTGTTGATTTAATAATGGGAGTTTGAAAGAATGATTATCTTGGCGTTTTTTTGCATGAAGGTTTGTTACTGATGTATCGGAAGTGCATCTTCTTCTTTTTTCTATAGCATTGACTTGGGCAGCTTCCACCAAGTTGATCTTTGGCAATTGTTTCGGACCTAAGTTGGACAGATGCTTGATCCTATCATTTGTTTCTTGGGGTGTGTTATTGTTGTGGACACCAGCATCACCCTTTACTGTCGTCCGTTGCCATTTCCCTGATTCTTAATTGGAGCTTGTTGTTGGAGAACGGGACAATGACTTGATATGTGACCGTCTTCACCACATTGCCAGCATCTTGGTGGTAGACGAGGGGGATAGTTTGGCGGCGTAGGTCTTGCAGAAGTTGAAGTGGAACCGAGTTGCAACTGCAAAAGACGAAGACTGTCGGCTACTTGTGATAGTAGAGTATTAGTTTGAGAGATCGAATCTTCGGGTTTAATTGAAGTGGTAACAGACTTGGGAATACCAACAGCAGCTCCAAAAGGGCCTTCTTTTATTAACGTAGGTACATGTTCTTGAGTACTCAGGTACTTTTTCTGAGCGTTTTCGATTCGCACGGCCTTATTGACGGCTTCCTTCCAAGACATGGATACACCAGATTCTTCCATACGGTACGCGATATTAGGATGAATAGCACGAGTGAAATAACGTACCTGAAAGATTTCAGTGATAGGGCCAACCAAGGGAAACAACTCTTGTAGTTTGAAGGCGACATCTTGCACTGATTCCCCTTCCTTCTGCTTGACTGCCTCGATTTTGGACCACCACGCTTCCCGATGTTCCGCGGAAATGAATCTCGCCTTAAACGCTTCTTCGAAAGCTTCCCAAGTGACTATGGTTTCTTCTAATGGTACCCACCAAAGTTCGGCTTGACCAGTTAAATTAGATGCTGCGATTAACAACACCTCTTCATCCGAGAAATTTCCCCTCAACCACAAAGGTTTAACTTTGCAGAGCCAAATCATGGGATTTTCGTCACCTTTAGTTCCGGAAAAGGTCCCAGGTGAAGAAATAAACTTGAAAATTTGGCTGTTAACGGTATGTTCAGACATGATAATAGAAAGACAATTAAAAAAAAGGTAAAGAGATAACAGAAAGGTAATGGGTTAATGAAATAAGTGGAATAGGAATAGCATGACACGATTTCCTTCTTGAAAAATGATCCCGGTCGACCCCCCAATTTGACACGTGTGGTGCTTTGATGTTATAATAATAAGGTAAGGAAAATAAAAGAAAAACGAAAAAGGGAATTACAAAATAAGGAAATACAAATATATGGGTTCAAAGAAGTTATGGGTTGAATATAGGGTAAAGAAAATGTATAAAAAGAAGAGAAAAGTAGTATAAGAAAAATATAATCGAGATTATCCCAAAGAACCTCACAACGATTTCAAAAGAAAATATCAAAAATTAAGAAAAAGAAATAAAAATAAAATTTAACCAAAAGCTATTATACCGGAGCAAAAGAGCAAGATTCGTCCTCGAGTGTTTATTAGAGTTTTGCCTTTTATACCAAGGCAAAACGTTTTAGAAAAAAAAAGAAATATAACGTAAATAAATTACTACTAATTAGAAATATTGACGAGATTGTAGTCGATCTCTAATAAGGGGAGATACAAAAGAAAAAAAATAGATGGAGATTGATGATGACAGCAGAGAGATAAAAGAAATAATAATAAGGTTTTACGAGAGGATAGGATGAGGATATGATCGAAATGAATAAAAGGAGATTTAACTATAATATAATCATAGTGAGAGGGAAAAATAAATGATGATAAAAATGACAACAGGATAGCAAAAATAAGGTTAAAGCGGTAAATAAGCGGAATGACAGATAATCAAAATACTTATTTGCCCCCGGATTTAAGAGTTAGGGTTTTGCTCTTCCCCCCTTGAAAACTACTAACTTTATTAAAAGTCAGATACATTTGGCATAATAGCTTCATGTTGGTGCAGGAGAAAAATATTTAAGTTAGAACTGCCATAAGAAATAAAAAGAAGACTCTAAAAAAAAAAGTATTAGTAAGATACCCTTAGGTACCCTACACTTATCTCTCCTCCCCCACATTAGTTCTAAAGAACTTCAGATTCAGCTATGTGAATGAAAGATAAGCTGTATAGTAAAGTGAAGTGTATGTAATTTCTTTAAAATCCCAATTTTTTTCATTTCTTATTTATATACTCTACTGAAAATAAACAAATTAGGCATGGGAGGAGAGATAAATGCAGGGTACATAAGGACATTTTGCTAACACTTGGTTTTTTCAGAGTTTTCTTTTTATTTCTTATAGCAGTTCTACTTAAATATTTTTCTTCTGCACCAGCATAAAGCTATATTATGCCAATGTGTATCTGACTTTTAATAAGATTAGCAGTTTTGAAGGGGGGAAGAGCAAAACCCTAACTCTTAAATCCGGGGGCGAATAAGTATTTTGGACAGATAATTGACAACAGGATAGTAAGAATAAAGTTAGGAAAAATAAATGAGCGGGTTAAAAGTGGATGACAACAGAGTAATGAAATAATAAAGTTAGAAGGGAAGTAAAGTTAGAAGAAAAATAAAGTTAGAGAAATATATGAGCGCGATGAGAGATTGACGGCAACAGAATAGGAAATATTAAAGTTCGAGATAATAGAGTGAAATAAACGGGCGGCGATAATAATCACAGTAAATAAGAGGAATATTTGAAATAAAGTTATGAAAAGAAAGTTGAAAGGAAGATGTGTTAAAGTTCAAAGCACGATAAAGAAAAATATAAAGAAAAATAAATGGCGTAATAAGGATGATTGCTGGGGGAAACAGATAATGAGAGAATAGAGTAGGATTGAATCACGAATAAAAAGAATAAAAATAAATAAAAATAATTAAGATAAAGCTTCAAAGAAGTAGTTGAAAAAGGAAAGTTAAGAAAATATAAAAAATAGGGGTCTATGATCGACACGGGCAGGCAGAACAATCTACCGTCTGAGCCAATTAAATCACGGTCGAACTACTCGACATTGATCCAGAGGTATGAGGCCACAAAACCTCACACGCTCCGTATCAAAACCAAGTGTTCTTAGATAGTATAGTGGTCAGTATCCCCGCCTGTCACGCGGGAGACCCGGGTTCAATTCCCGGTCTGAGAGTTTAACTTTTGTTTTAATTTTGTTGTCATAGTCAAAAATAACAGTTACATTCATTTTCCTTTTTGGATTATTTTTGTGTTACTTCTTTATAAAGATACTTGATTTTTATGATGCCACGTAGTTATATCCATATCACCGTCACTTTACCATAGTATCCATTTGAACACGTATACATTCCATAGTCACGAACACATATTCAATCCATAATCATTCCACATATATTATTATTATTAGCTTTTACATATATTCATCATTATTCACAGTAGTTAGAAAAACATATAAATATCCGTTCATAATTAAAACAATAAACATTATCTTTCAGCTTATATTTTTATTCTTTAATTATCTTTTGTTCTATTCTATTTTCTATTGGCTACGGTATTGATCTGCCAAAAATATTACAACACTGTGATGTGTCATAATATTTTTATGGCAGTGTCATACACTGGACTTAAAAGGTGGTTTGAGAAAATGGGTCATAGCCATAAATAGCAGTAACTCTACTTTTCCTTTTTTATCAATCCATTTGTGATACTTCTTTTGTAAACATATTTTATTTTTATATTGCCACGTAGTTAATCTATACTCCTATCACATCATCATAATAATTATTCGAACACATAGTCAACCCTCAGTCATGAACACATATATTATCATTATTAGTTTATCATATACCTTAAAAGTAGTTTAGAAAATATATAAATACTCCTTCATATTTCATATAATAAAACATCATCCTTGAACTTATACTTTATTTATTCATTATCTTTTGTTCTACTCTATTTCTAATTGGCTATGGTGTTATCCGCCAAAATATATTACGACAACAGAACAATACCACCAAGCCAAATAAAATATAAGTAATAAAAGAAGAATAAAAGATTGTCATAATATTTTTGGTAGATCAATACCATAGCCAATAGAAAATAGAATAGAACAAAAGATAATTAAAGAATAAAATATAAGTTGAAAGATAATGTTTATTGTTTAATTATAAACAGCTATTTATATGTTTTCCTAACTATTATGAGTAATGATAAATATATGTAAGACTAATAATAATAATATATGTGGAATGATTGTAGATTGAATACGTGTTCGTGACTATGCAATGTATACTGTATTTCCAGCATCAATTGGTCACTTTACCGAAAAAATTGGTCACTTTTCTGAATGCCAATTGGTCACTTTTCTGAATGCCAATTGATCGCTTTTCTGTGAACCAATTGGTCACTTTTCTGAAAATCAATTGATCAATTTTCTAAACGCCAATTGGTCACTCCTTAAAATAAATTAAAAGTGTGTGTTTACTTAGCGAGAAACTTACAAAAAAAACAGTATGAGAAACAAATGGCAATTAAATGGGTTCTTTATTTAAGCACTTATCGAATAAGTTCACGGAATGTTTAATACAGTTTTGAAGATGTTGAAGTGGAACTGCTTCGCAAGACTCAACTATTCTACCAGTCAGAGTTTCTGTGTCCTTTAACGCATAACGTTTAACCTTGGACTTAACAATGGACCAAAAGTCTTCAATAGGGTTAAGTTCTGGTGAATAAGAAGGAAGATAAACTGGAATATAACCGCGCTTTTCGATCAAAGGGTTGATCATACTAGGAACGTGTATAGGAGCATTATCCATAACAATATGAAATCCTTGCATTTCTGGAAACGTGTCCATAATATCCATTGTGTCAATGATAAAATGCCTATAATGCGCGCCTGTAGTTCCTTTTGGCATTGATAACTTATCGCTAGGTGCCTTACGCTTGGTTGCTCCAGCCACTTTTCTTCTCTTCACATTTCCAGGCTCTCTCATGGACACATTTACGACTCCTATAGAAGAAATAGCACCCAACACTGTATGTGACACAGCCTTTCCTGAGGGAGTTTCTACAACAGCAGGTTCACCACGTATTGACTAAGCTCTTTCGCGGGTCATATTGATGTCAAATCCTGACTCGTCTAAAAACACACAATTCTGAAGGTAAACCATCCCTTTCTGTAGCCACTCCTTCACCCAAACAGCCCGTTTCTCAATCACAGCAGTGCTATTTCTTGCAGTAGGATGCCTAGAGATTACTTTGATGGAAAGGTTGCATTCATTTTTCATAAATTCCGCTACCCTGGATTTTTTTATCTCGAGATTTTCAAAGTTTTGTGTCAGTTCTTTGACGGCATCCTCGATAGTAGCCCTTTTGTTTTCATCGAAAAACTTCACCAAACGATCTTTGTGTCTATCATCTAATTGGCTTACTGGACGAGAGGGAACTAGATTTGTCAACTTGTAAGGCACATATTCTTCAGGGTTCTGCTGATATTTTTGCTTCCATTTTCGTGCAGTATGTGGGTTGACATTTGCAGCCTCCGCAGCTTGCTTGTTTTTCATGCCTTTTTCGAAAACAAAATAAAGATACAACAATCTATCTTTTTCAGTATAAACATTATACTCGGTATCTCTTTCTTTTCTAACTGATGCTTCCTTCATTCTAACATCGGGAACTTCAATCTCGAGTAATTCTGAATATGTATTGTTTTTAACAAGCTTCTTGAGATCAGTTATTTTCTTTAGACGGAAAGATGGAGATTCGTCGTATGCTGTCGCTTCGTTACCCTTATCATCAAAGATGTTACCTCTTCCATCTTCAGAATAAAAAGTTATGTTAGAATCCATTATGAGTTAATTGAGTAAAAAGCTATGATGAGAAGTTGACACGATCAATTTATTTTAAGGGGTGACCAATTGGTTTTCAGAAAAGGGATCAATTTATTTTCAGGATAGTGACCAATTGGCGTTCAGAAAAATGACCAATTGGCATTCAGAAAAGTGACCAATTTTTTCGGTAAAGTGACCAATTGACGCTGGAAATACAGTACGTGTTCAAATAGATAATATAGTAAAGTAACAGTGATATGAATATGGATATAACTACATGGCATCATAAAAATCAAATATCTTTATGAAAGAAGTAACACAAAAATAATCCAAAAAGGAAAATGGATGTAACTGTTATTTTGACTACAACAAGATAATGTTTTTTATTTAATAAAATAATCGACCATTTATATATTTTCTAACTACTGCAGATGTAAAGAATATAATAATAATGTATGATAATAATGATTAATAATGATATTACTGCAGATGAATAATATTACTGCAGATGCTAATAATAAGAATAACAATAATGTTACTGCGGATATAGTAAGAAATGAGAAAAGAAGCCGCAGTAAAAAGAAGTATAATCAGTATTAAAAATAACTGATTAATAATTACAACATGAATAGTAAACTAATTATTTTGGTTACGATAGATGTGTTGTCATAGTGGCGCCACTGGACATAAAATATTTTTTTAGCCCTAGTTAAGTTATTAGGTTTGAGAAATATTAAGAATCGGTAAGTAGATTTTTTATCTGCTGAAACGAGTTAAAACTGTTAGTTTGAGCAGCTAAAACCAAATAAATCTTTTACTTTTAGCAGTTTGAGCAATCTCGATCTATGAGTTTTAGTCTTTGAGAAAAACGATAAGAGGTTCAAAACGACGTTATTTTTCTACTCTATTGGCTACTGTATCATGTTACTCCTTTTGATCAAAGTATCTTACTGGTGGGTCTTTTTTACACAAAGTATATACATACTTCAGTATTAGCTCATTTCTTTTGGACATTTTAAAACTAGCATTTGATATTGGCTTATTATTCTTTCAAAATGATCAAATAATCAGCTTTTTATTTCCTTTTATATATATAGAGAAGTATATTTTGTAGGATGTGCAATACCTTAATGTTTACAAAACTATAACTGTTTTTTGTAAAAATAACTAATTTCTTATATCTAAATTAAAAACAAAAAGGAAAATTGAATTTTATATTCTAAAATAAAAAATGGATCAAACAGATTATACACACTTAATTACAGATGAAGTGAATATTATTATTGTAAATTATTGGACTTTTCTTGAATTGAATTGGCCTATTATATATAATAGATTTAAACCTAGAACAGAAATTAAACATATTAAATTTATTGAAAAATCAAAGATATATTGTTAAAAAAATTAGGTTATACTGCTGTGTTTTTTTTAGTAATTATATATACAAATAAAGAATATCCAGCACCTTATTTTGAAATTGAAAAAGGTTGATTTCTATTATATCATTTAGTTTCTGGGGTTTCTGGAGAAGGTATTGAAAAATATTTACCTCAAAGTACATTTCATACATTTTGTAAAACGTTTTGGATGAATGATGAAAATTATAAAAGAATAAATAAAATAGTAAATGATTCATTAACAAATATGTTCTCAAGTATAAAATTACGTATTTTATCTGCTAGAAAAAATAATCCTGATATATTTAAGCATGTTACACTTATTTTAGATGGGCATGATTCAAGAATTAACTATATTGATACAGATTTAGATAGGTCATGGTTATATTCATATAAATTTTAAAAAAATGGATTACGTACTATATTTGCTGCTAATATTAATGATATGATACTCTTTATATTAAAAGGTAAATATTGTTCAGATAGTAGTTCAGATGGTATAATGCTTTTAAATATGAAACTTTATAATACAATGAATCCAAATGATACTTTAGCAGTTGATGGTGGATATACTTCATTTATAACACAATTTACCGAACTTGCTAATGAAAAAGCTATGAATTTAATAGTGATAATTTTGTTTATCCAATATGTAAAAATATAAATGAAAACTTAACTATTACTGAAGAACATTTTAATAATATATTTGGTAGTTTTAGAACTAAAATTGAAAATCAGTTTTCTGAAATTGGTAATAAGTTTTATTGTTTTAATAATAATAAATTAATTGTAAAAATAGATAATATTAAATTTTATAATCTTCAATTTCGTGTTACTTATTTATTGAAAAATATAAATAGGTTTGTTGAACTGTTCAGTATTTCTATATTACCACATCATAAATTATGGTATAGTAATAGTTTTGATTTTCCTATTGAGAAAAAGCTTATTGATATACTGTAGTTGTTAGTAATAATAAACAAAATAAAGATAAATTTGATAGAATGATGCAGTTACAAAATAATTTATTAAATATGACTATATCAGATAATACAATGGCTATATATAAGACTAAATCTAATCATTCAGAAAATAGTGAAAGTGATAATGATGTTCCTAATTTTAATGAACGTACTAGAAAAAGAAGAAGAAATGTAAAGGAAAACAACGTTCCACTGCATCATATAAAATAGCAAGTATTATTAGACATAAAAAGGAAAATAACATATATTTATTTTAAATAAAATAGGTTGGATATAGCAATAATGATAATAGTTCGATATCTATTGATATGTTTAATCAAAAAGATTTATTGAAAGCATATATTGATGAACATAGCCTATGGATATTATAAATAATTTTTATGGAAGAATATTGTCAAAGCATAACAAAAAGGGATTTTCTATTGTAGTTTTTATAGGTTTTCTTTTTTTTTTTTCTTGATTTTTATTACCTTTTCAATTAGCTTTTTTTCTTTTTTCTGGTTTATGTATTTTACTATGTTTATAACAAAGATAATCTGGTTTTTTTCCATTTAAATTTGTCTTAATCTTTTTAGTACAAAAATTATTGTTCATACTAAGATAAAGGAAATGATCTGATGAAAATGTTTCTTATATTTTTTTATTTAATTTTTTTTTGTATTATTGTGATCATATTTTTTCAATAAAATGGCTAAATTCTGTTTGCATAAAAGTATCTATCTCATTACATAAATTTGTGCGTAATTGTATATGATTATTAATAGGAAGTTAATCATTAATTGCAACCATTTTGAAATTGATTAAATTTTTTGGTGTATTTATTTTTATATCAATTTTTGTAAAAAGTAAGTAAATTTGAAATTTGATTTCTTGGCAAATAAAAATAAACTATATAATTTTTATTCCAATTTTCTATTGCTTTTATACTCTATACAATATATAACATCACTGCTATAAAAACCCTTCACGATTATATCGAATTGAGGATATTCATCTTCTAATATAGAAACTAGCGTTTGCCTGCATCGCTTCACTTTGGGTCATTCAACAGAAAACACATCGCAAGGGGGGTAAAGCCCCCTTGACCCCCCAAAAAGGCGCTTTGCGCCTGGTAGCAACGATGCCCAAGGCTATATAATTGTTTTGTGAATTCAATCAAATAAAAAATAAACTGTATTAGTATACTAATAAGTTGTATTTAAGATGGGATAGAATTTTATTGATAAAAAATATATATATAAAAGTTATTAAAAGTAAGGTGATTTTATTGAATTTTTATAGAAGTAAGATTATTAAAAAAATGCTAGTTATTTAAGATAAATTGATCATATATGTAAAGAAGTTATGAAATTAAAGGATAGGGATCTTAGTACAATCCGGATTTATAAACCGATCCATTTTTCATATGGATTGGATCAGATTTGGATTGTGTCTCAACAGATTCGGATCAGATTCAGATCGTAATTCTATAATCCGGATTGAGATCTATTGTAATAGCGCATGACTGATTATTGTATACTTACAATCAGGTTCTATCAGCCAGTTTATGAGGAAGCGTAATAGTTAATATTGGTAGAAAGAAAAGGGGCTCGAGAATATATATGATAAAAACGAATTGCTGTTTTCTGGTTGTCAGGAAACCCTTTATTTATATCCGTCGAAATATCAGGGGCTACTTTACATCTAACTAATATATATCTAATATCAATGATCAACATTTCTATATAGAATAACTATCCTAATATTTCTATATCCAACCATGTGCTCGACCATACTATCGTCTATCCTTAGTATTCCGCAGATAAGCATGTAGATCAACAACCTTATGGTTGAATATATCGTTGTAATGGTCTTACACCATTACATCTATGGATCCGGCAGATTTTTCTGATCCGTCATTATAATTATAGAGTAATAGATCAAAGTTTCAACAATGCTGTGGTAAGGTATATATATTCAAATAAGGAAGAGAGTAACTATATTTTACAGAAAATTTAAGTTTTTGTATATTATTATATACTTGAATAGAGCAGTTGAAAAGAAAAGTAGTAATAACTTTAATATAGAAAAAAAAATATCTGAAAAGAAAAAAACAAAAATTGAAGATTAAAAAGAGAGATTAATGAACTTAAATATTATTTTTAGTAATCTAGTAATGATAAAGAGAATTATGAACTTTTATTTAATTGTAAACAGAAAAGGTAAACTTATACCTCTTTTTTTTCAGCACACCGGAAATTTACATCATGTAAAATTTCTACCACAAAAACTTATACTTTTTTTTTCTGCACCCATAACTTTTTTTTTCACTATAAACTTTTTTATTACTATAACTTTCTTTTTCCTACTATAACTTTCCCACTATAATTTTTTTCAACTATAACTTTCTTTTCCCATTGTAACTTCTTTTTTCCCATTATAACTTTTTATTACTACAATTTTTATTATAACTTATTTATTTCCTATTATGTTTTTCAAACCAAAATAATAAAATCATCTAAAAATAATGCATCTCTGTTACCAATGTTTTACTTTTCTTAAACGATCTCAAACGACTACCATACACAATCTTGTAAAATACCTTCTCTCATGAAGAAATACTGTGACATCTACTATATAGCCTAAATTTTCATTTAATTGTTTCTTTTACATTACAGATTACATATTCAATCCAGATTTTTATGAAACGGATTCGGATTGCAATTCTCTAATCCATCAACAATCTGGATTTCTGAAAATCCGATCTGGATCGGTCTACTAAGAACCCTAGTTGATATTGTCCTCTTTCTGCACTGTATCTACTTAATCCCCTATTAAGTTTCTCTATTCTATGTTACTACTCTTATAGGTGCCATAAGGGCGTTAATTCGATAAGTACTATCAGCAAAAATGTAGCTTAATATCATTCATTATTTAATTCACCTTGTATTACATGCTTTCTCTTGTAATCTCAATCAAAGTACTACAAATAGCCGGCCAATTTGCCTATAGGACATAGGCCACTTAGTACTATAAAAATAAAAAATGTTTGAACTATTTAGACAGATATCAGAGAAAAATGTAGATAACATACTGAGGTTGTAATACTGTTGCTCATTGTTTGGCTGTTTGTTGAAAAGCTTCATCATAGGTACGTTGAGTTGGCACAACAGAATCTGATACAATTGATTGCTCAGGTATGTTATTAACATTAATGATAATGCTTGCTGCATCAACAAAAATCAGAGAGCCAGGATTAGAAGTTCGGAGATGGTTTGGATTGGCTGGACAATCGCGATGATTTGTTCTAGAATGAGTTGTACTTTCATATGCATGACAGGTCATTTTCTACAATGTTAAAATCCAGGAGAAAAAAAAGAAATGGGACAAATAAAAAAACTTTTGTTCTATGGCCCAATTTTAAAAGATCATTGGGTTAGGTCAAATACAAAAGGCAATGTCCAATGATGATATAGAATATGATAGTTGGGGAAAAGACTTTTTACTATGATAAAAAAACTGCAAATATGGTTGTGGAGAGACACCTGTAATAGATTTTTGCAAAAAAATAAAAATATAACCAAAGACAAACTTTGCCTTTCGATTGATAGTAAATCATTACAATTTTTATAGTAGCAATAGGTTGAAACAAAAACCCTTCCCGCAGACAACTTTTTTGTATTAATTTCCAGCAACCAATGTTTTTATATCAGAATAGCTGACAATTATCTTTAAATTACAGTGAGCAAATGAAAAGCAAAAGAATGAAATTCAAAGGCAGAGTATCTTACAAAAAAGGAAATTTTAAGGCTCAACTGTATTAATATTCTGGTTTTTTGATATTCTTGTTTTTAATTTTACCTTTTAAAATATTAATATAGTTTATATACTCTATATTTTTTAACTGATTATTATCTATTACTATTGTTACGTTCCGTTCGGATCGTAATTAATAAAATAAAAAGAAAATATAAGAAATTCCGAGTAAAAGACTCAAGGAAGAAGGGAAGTTATATTGATAACTTATTCAATAAAAAGAAAAAATAAATAAAAGGGCGGTTTTATAACCAGCAAATTCAACCAATCAAAGTAGTCAGGAAAAGAGTTTATTTAAATAAAAATGAAAGAGAGTGAACTAATAGTTATTTTGTGTGAAAGGAAGAAACTATCCTTTTTATACTAATTATCTGATTATCTAACTCCTTAATTTGAATCTTATTTCAAATGGAATCGAATACAATTTCAGCTAAAATTGAATCAAGTTCCAGGTAAAATTGAATCCCATTCCAGGTACATATAGTTAATTCTTATTGGATAAAGGTGAAAATTATTATTAACTGAAAACTTCTTATATTTATTTTAAATAAGAATATTTGTAATGTTATAAGAATATTGAGATAAGACTGATGGTACTAATTGTAAAAATAATAATAATGATAAAAAAATAGAGGGGGAAAAATCGAAAGGAGGGGTAACAGATCCCTAAGCTTTAAAAATTCACATCTCATGAAGGAAGTATGTGTGGGAATCTAGCCGCAAAAAGATTATTATAATATTGATTGATACGAATATGTAGCTCAGTGTCCTCAGTATAAGATACATGTCATGAATATGAATAAATATATAATTTTGGATAAAATTCATACATTCTTGTTCATCCTTTTGTTGCCACAAAAGTAGTAGTATTCTGTAGACAATGCAGTCGCTAAAAGCTTTCTAGCTTTGTTAATATTTTGCAATAGCTTTATATGTATCATTTTCTGGTTTACAATCTCATGTACAAGATCGAAATAAAATTCACCTTATTATTAAGTTCATTGGTTTCTGTAAGTTCCAAAGGAGGTTTAAAGTCAGGATTGTATACTTGAAAAAGGGTATTACCATTGTGTTGCACTGTTAGTTCTGGTATAACTTTGCTTCTTTCTTGGTTCTAAATTTGGGGCTGGGGATACTGTTCCTGTTTATTATAATTCTAATCATTAAATTCTGTGTAATTAGTTTTGTTAATCTTACTGAATGATTTGGTTTGTGAGTTATTTGAAGATATTGAAGTGGAGGAAGTGGAATGATTCATAATATAAGAAAAACTAATTAGAAGTAAAATTATTATTCTTGAGTCATTAGATGAAGGTCCTTTTTATATAATTTTTGATTAACTCCAGCTCCTTGCCATTTGTGTTATATAAGTTTTATATGTAGTTCCAAAGGTATCTAGAAAAGATCTAATAGTATCCAAAAGAGTTACAGATTTCCCTTAAGTATGATAATAGGTAACAAGTTGGAATCGATCTGCTTATGTTATTATCTATTAAGAAAGTAAATATAATAAAAATTGAAAAAATATGAGGGCTTATCTAGATGGTTCTATACAAGTTTTTGTTTGCTGACTTTCAATTATCACATTATTGGTAATATTTTAAAAATCAAAAAAACAAAATTGAATTTTTTTTACTATATAGATATAATATTATCAAAATTCAAGAACAAAAACGGTTATTCTCAATACAGAAATCCTATATATAAACAGACTATGATACGTTCAATTAGAAACATTATGAATGAAGTTATAGAAAAATACTTTGAATATGAAGTTTTATGTGGCTCAAATAAAGGAAAAAGAAATATGATAGAAAATATTATAAAGGAAAAAATTGAAACAACAAAAACAAATCATTTTTGGTACATAAATACTAGTCCAAATAGGTGTACATTTATCCATAAAAGGGGGGAAAAAGATGGCTATATGTGTTATAAAAGAATAACACAAAATGGATGTAAGAAAAACTTTATGTCCTATATATAATTCAAACTATGTGGACAAAGTTAATGATAGAAAAGACATAAAAAAGATATATAAAAAAAAGAAAAAAGCCAAGACAATTTATATATGTAATAAGGGACAACTAGATATAGGAAAGATAATAAGAAAATTACTCAACTAAGTTACTTAAAATAAAAAAAATAGAGAAGTTTATCCTCTTTAAATATATAGGGTAGAGTATGGATTTTTTTATTTTAAATTTTTATCTTTCATATAATCGTTAATAATATCCTCACTATTAAATTCAGAATGTTTAACCCAAGTATTATCTTTATCATTATATCCTAACCATCTAATATAAAGAACATGTTTCCCATAATTATCTACCATATGATTAACTATTTTTTCAACTTCATATATATTTTCATGAGATTTATTTTTAATTTGATTACGTTTTCTTTTTTTAGGCATTTCTTTTAGTTTTCCTATATTATCTATATATGTATCTTTATCTTTCATTTCAACATCTTCTATATTAAGGTCTAAAATTGTGGTTTGTAATTCTATTATTTCATTATATTCTTCTTTTACTTTTTGTTCATTACTAAAAACTAAATTAATTTTATTTATTTTTGATGGAAATTCAAATCTATCACCATACCAAAGTTTATGATGAGGTTTAACTTCAATATCATAATCTTCACATAAATTATATATATCTTTTAATAAACAAGCGGTTCTAAATTGTAAATTATAATATTTTTTCTCAGACATTTGAATTGCTGCTTTATTATTATTAAACCTATTAAATTTTGAAGCAAGAACAGAAAAGTGGTTTTCAATTTCCGATCTAAATGAGCCAAATTTACTATTAAAATTTAATTCTATTGTAGTTAATTTATTATTAATTTCTTTTCTAATTGGATATACAAATTCTCTATGACCAAAATCAAATCCATATTCACTAGCATTTTCAATAATTTTTTCAACAAATAGATTATAACCTCCATTCATTGCTATACAATCAAATTTATTAATATCTTTATATAATTTCATATTTAAAAACATAGTTCCATCATTACCTTGAGCACATCTTTCACTATTGGATATATATAATATATTTTTATTACTATCTACTATGATTTATGTTCTTAATCCTATACCTTCTAATTTATAAGAATATGATTTCTTTTTACTTTCACTTGGATTATAATACTTTATTTTACTATCATGTCCATCAATAAATAACGTGACATTTTTGAAACCTTTAGGATTATATGATTTTGCTGATATTACTCTAACTTTTATATTCAAAAATAAATTTTCTAAATCCAATTTTACTTTTTTATTTAAATTTATATAATTTGAAATCCAAAAATCTTTATACAAGTCATAAAAGGTAGTATAAGGTATAATATTTGCCATTTTTGGTCCACTTCTACCTGAAACAATATGATATAATAATATTAAACCTTTTTCTATTTCTCTATATGATCCAGGATATTTTTTATTACCATATAATACTGCTAAAAAATAATAAACTGGAATATATCCTAGTTTTTCTAATAGTTCGTTTTTAATTTCCTTTATAATCTCATTATCTTTAATATCTTTTACTTTAGTATGATGATTAAATTTATTTCTAATTTCTGGCCATTGTTCATCTAAAAAAATCCATTTATTTAATATTAATTTATCAATTTCATCTTTTAATTTACTTTTTAGTTCAATGTTTATACCATTATCCACATCCATTTTATATTATAGAAAAATTCAATTTATCAAAAATATACATTACATTTAAATAATAAAAATCCATATGATGTCGATTTGTCCCCTATGATGATAGAAAAAGGATATCGATAATGTTAATTTAGAATTTAAAAGTAAATTAAATGATGAAGTTAATAACTCAATAATTAACAATTGGATTTTTTAAGAGAATCTTGGCTGGAAATTAAGAATAGATTTAATCATCATACAAAAATAAAAGATATAAAAAATAATGAAATTATGAAAGATATAAAAAATGAATTATTGGAAAAATTAGGGTATGTTCCTGTTTATTATTTTTTAACTAAATTATATACTAATCGAGAATATCCAGGTTCATACTAGAAGATAGAAAAAGGATTAATTCTTTTATATCATATTGTTTCTGGTAGATCAGGTCCTGAGATGGTAAATATAATACTATATACAACATTTTATAATTCATATAAAGATTTTTGGATAAATAATGACAATAATATTTATAAACAAGTAAAAACTGATTTAGAAAATTTATTTTCAAATATAAAGATTAGGGTTTTAGCTGCAAATGCATATAATCCAAATGGTTTTGAGAATATAACTTTATATATAGATGGTCATGATAGTAAAGTAAAATACTATAGTCCAAATGTAAGTTCAAGTGGATTATATTCATATAAACTAAAAGGGCCTAGTTTAAGAACTCAAATTGTAGTAGACATTAATAGAAGTATATTATATATTTCAAGTAGTGAAAAATGTGCAAAAGGTAATGATGGAACTATGTTTCTTATAATGAAATTGTATAAAAATATAAATAATTTAGATTGCATTGCAATGGATGGTAGATATAACTTGTTTGTTAAAAAATTTATTGAAAATGGGACTGAATATGGCTATAATTTTAGTCATAATAATTTTACTTATCCAATGAAGCGTTACTTGTTGTAATACACCATGGGAAATTCTTGGGACATTTGGGACGTTTGGGACATTTGGGACAAAATCTTTTTGACAAAAAAGGAAAAGGAGTCTAAATTTTTGTAACGGCGGAAGGTCAATAATAAATAGCGCGTGTTGTATATAATAAGGTTGCAAAATAACTTTTTAACCAATGTTAATCTCCCAATGTAATTCTTGCAGTTTACCCAGTCATCAATGCATTTCTAATCGAATATGTCTCAGCACTCTGAATCGTTCGGCCATTGGCAATCATAATGAAAGCAATAAGTGTGAGCTTTAACTTTGTTCAGACTTTTACTACAATCGTTTTTCCTTATTTGTTCAAGTTGTGGAAGCGGGATGGTAATTTTTTGGTACTGATTACGGTTTGTATGAAATTACACGTCGAACGGTAGGAATATGGAATGAATGCTATAAACATTATTAATATACTCATTAATAGAATCAGATGGTAATATTCGGTATTATGAGCGAACTTGAAATTGTTATTGATATTATTAATTTACTTTTTAATAGAGTGGGTGGTGATATTCGGTACTGATTATGGTTTGGATGAAACAACACATTGAACAGTGGGAATATGGGGTGGTTTGCTTATTAATAGAGTGGGATGGTGATATTTGGTATTGATTATGGTTTGTATGAAATGACACGTCGAACGGTAGGAATATGGAATGAATGCTAGCATTATTAATATACTTATTATTAATAAAATCAAATGGTAATATTCGGTACTGATTATGGTATGCATGAAACGACACGTTCGAATAGTATAAATATGGGGATGGTAATAACTTTTAATTCTGATATTACAACATACTACTTTTTACTTCCATCAGTTTTTTTTTTCAATCTCTAACCTTTTCAATATGAACAACAACAACAACAACAATCCGCTCAGTGGCATCAGAGATGTCAACGTAAGTAAACTTATTCAATTATATAATAATGACATGTATCTAAATAATACGTTTTTCAAAATAGTGATTCGGTTGCTCAAGAAACGTCCGGTGGAAGGTAACATATAATCTTAATTTATAACAAACATGTTGCATTATATCTATTATATTCCATCAATTCTAATTATTATAATGATTGTTTTTAGCTCTGCTACTCGTGCTGCTCAGTCTATGCCAGCTTAAGTTACCAATAAGCATAGCATGCATTTAGTTAAGTTTACATTATTCAGATGCTGATAAAGGTCTTTTTTCTAGATTCTCTGTCGTCTCCTCCACCTACTCATCATTCGCCACTCCCTCGCAACCACCCACATCAAGACCACACCTCACCACGACAACAACCATCATCATCATCCCACCAACCCTTAGAGGGTATGCTTGATCCCCGCATGCCCTCTTTACATACCGCCTTCCTCAACAACAATGACAATGACAACGACAACAGCACATCGCGCTTCTGGCAAAATACCTTTGCGGATCGCGGTGTGTTCATTCCTACCACCCGCAGAAATTCTGCACTCTCCTCTTCAACACCATCAACAACCGAACAACGCGCTGGTCACAAAAAGAAGGGGAAAGTAACTTCTACTAGAAAATAGTTTTTTTTTGGCATATCATTGTTTTTTTTCTATATATATATTATAATTAATAAGCATTTATCAAATATACATACTTTAATATTGATTTTCATTGGGTCTGCTTGGTACACAAACTTTGAATACAAACTATCTATAAAAGGAAATATCTGCACTGAGAAAGAAATCTATTTCCCAATGTCCCAAATGTCCCAAATGTCCCAAAGGTTTCCCATGGTGATAAAGAGCTTCGTTATATGTAATTGATATGATTTATGTTAAGAAAATATAGTAAAGGTTATAATTAACTTAATAATTATAGATAAATGGTATGTGGGAGTTCTAATATTCAGGAATGTTATGTCTGAAACCACAAAAAGAGAAGTCTTAATAAAATTACTAAATGTAAATCAAATGAAAGGATTTATTTATAAACGATAATTTATTTAAAAGTTAAGACAATGTTAAAGATAAAACTTAAGGAAAATAGAACTGAAGAGAAAAATTGAAGGTGGAAAAAGGGTGGGTATTTATACTATTTGCTTTTGTAAAAATATTCAATAGCTTTTGTAAAATATTGCAATAGCATTTGTGAAAAGTTACAATTGCTCTTGTAAAAAGAAGCAATTGCTTTTGTAAAAATTCTCAAAAGTGGGATCCAATAAAAATGGCACAATGGGTTTTTATACTATAATAAGAATATTTGATGATAACATGTGACTATAATCAATAATAATAATGATAATGAAAGAGATAAAAATAATAATAGTGTTATTTATAATGGGGATTATACTAATATTCGAGATAATATATGTGAATAAAGAGAAAAAAAATTGGGTAACGGTATGTACGTTACACCAATTAGGCAATTAGAAAAGAGGTTGATAAAAGTCGAGTAGCCAGCCCCTTCTCGATTTTACCGTACACGTGACCTGAAAAAAAATAGCGGATAAATTTGTTTCCGTAAAAAACTCAGTGATCAAAAAAAAAAATAAAGTACCTGTTTTTTCAAAAAGAAAATTGTTATTATTATTATTACTTTTTTTTACTTTAATCACTTTAAAAATATCGAAATGGATAACAATACTGCTACCAACATTATCCCAGCCACCACTTACTGCACTGCCTGTCATTGTTTTAAACCTACTGAGTTATTTGCAGGTAGACAGAGACAATACAAAACTTGTAAAACGTGCCGAAATCGTAGAAGCGATGTTGATAAACCAATCGCTGACGATTTACTCGTTACATTAGAAGAAGCATTGGAGATGATTCCTTCTCGTTACGACGATGACGAAATAACCGAAACAAACCGAGATGATGCGTCAATTGACTACTCGATTACTGCATACATTCGCCTCGATCAAGAAATGTTGGACATGGATGATCAGCATTTAGTTACACATATCCGTACTAGCATTGAAGCACGCGATGGATATCATTATTATCATTATTTCACGGCTGATACTCACTTAAAGTTTGGCAGTACATTTATTTGTTGCTGTTCTCAATCCTCGGAAAGTCAACGACAAGTTCCAGATAATCGCCGTAGAAGGATACATACCCGGATGGAGAGATTTAGCTGTAATGGTTACATCAATGGGATGATTGATAGACCTAATAGCTATGTTCGTATCACTATTGAGCATTCTACTGGCCATCGTGCCGCTCCTAGTGCGGCAAACAACAACGTTGATCATGAACTAATTACGTATATTAGTAAAAAATGCATTATAATGAGTGCCCAAGACTTGTATTTGGATATTTTGACCGTGTATCCTAATACAATGGGTACACTCACACAAGCACAAGTTTACTACTGGTGGAATAAATCGTTCGAAAGCCAATATAAACTTCACAGAAATCAGTTCATCTCTACTGAAATGCATTTAGATAGAGCAGCAGCTCGAGGTGTTGAGAAAGTAAGTCACCTTTATACTATTGTACCATGGGATATAAGTTTTGAGACTATTTATGGCGAAACAGACATGGTATGATAAATAGAAAACTGGTTTATTAAGTGTTAAATAAATAAAACAGATACTTGGTCGTACCCGCCAACAATACTCTACTTTGGGCTTCACTATGCCGTTGTTCAGAGTAATATATGAAATGGCAGAAGTTGAAGAGTTCCATGTAGATAGTACCTACAAAACCAATCGCACTGGTCATGAGCTTTTTAGTATTGTCGCGTCAGTCAATGGAATCGGGTTCCCGATTGCATATTTCTTATTGAGAATGAACCCAATCAATGAACCCATTAACTCTAATGACCAATCTGATCCAACGAATCATACCATTGCTTCTACTGATCATACTACTACAATCAGTACCAGCAACTCTCCTACCCCCAACATCGATAACACACCTACTACTTACGCTCCTACCGCCGAAGAAATACAAGAAGCAACACGATCACAATTAATTGCTGGATTTTTTACTAGGTTGCGTAGCTGAGGTTTGAACTCTAGATTCATGTTCACAGACAAAGATGAAGGCCAAATCGATGCAATTAGTCAAGTTTTCGGCGGCAATGCTGTGCGACTATGTCTTTGGCATCTAATGCGCGCTGTTAAGTTACAGCTTGCAAAGCCCAAGCTATCTAATCCACAATATAACATTAATGAAGCTGTAAATCGATTCCCATTCGTCAGTCGACAATTTCAGCCAACAGCAGATTGAAATGGAAGAAGATGTGAAAATGCTGGACATAGAGAGACTATCGTTGTAATGATGCGAAAGCATTACCATATGCATAGTAACATTCCGATCAAAGGAGGTACGTATAGCATTTCAAGCGTCAAGTAAAATATATTTGATCTTGTAGTAATGATCGAAAAACTTAATAAATATATTTAAATTTATATATCATAGAGTATTTTACTTCTATTGAGATCCATAATCGCTGTGCAGAAGAAATATATACTTTTTGTGTACAACATAATCTTCAGGATGCTTGGGCGTATCTTTATTCTAGATGGTATCGCGATTCGTGGTGGAATAAATGGGCCGTAGTACCAGAGTACCCATTCCCATTGGCAAAACAACAATAATGATTGAGTCACAATGGAGAATCCTCAAAAGAGATTTTTTAATTAACAGCAATCGACCACGATTAGACTTTCTTGTGTGGATCATCATTCAAAAGCAGTTAGTTAAAGTGCATCACAACTTTATGTTAAAAGTTGTAAATCGCGCTGAAAAACTAGAATGGGAATTGGAGTTTGTTCGTGAGTGGCATGTTAAAACTGGTCGTAGTGATCCAGGCTCCAATAGCAGAGGGACTCGTGCAGAAAATCCTGATGCGGATCAATTATACTTACCATCATTGGAAAATTGGACGTGTGGTTGTCCTTCTTTTGCCACCAGTTGCTTTATGCTTTGCAAGCATCTTATATCACGCTATCGCAAATCCACTCCATTGTTATGTAATGTCTTTGGTATGCATAATTACTTTATATGCCACCAATCTATTGCCCCATATGTGAGGCTTTTGCCGGTATGTATCACATAAAGATAATATACTTTTTGAACTTATAAGTATTTTAATGAACGTACTACTATATAGAACCACATATATCCTTTTTCTCTTGTAATACTTCCTAAAGGTGGATTAGAAGTTCCACAAATAACAACTCGTCCAAACTGTCTAGTATCTCCACAAATAAGACCTGTCACAACGCCAAATCCACCAATCCCAAGCTCTCCTGCTAGTGTTTCCAACAATGAAGAAGAAGAAGAAGGAGAAAGAGAAGATATAGTAGTCAATGACCAATGGCAACAGCAAATAGAAGCAGAGGAGTCGATTGCTCATCTTCAGGAAGCACTTGCTAATATACAGCAAGCACTTGGTGGTGCTTATAACAACTATTGTGGTTTATTAGACCAGCATCAACGTGACGTCTTTGATCGTTCAGTCCGTGATAACAACATCAGTGATTACTTTCATCATGTTCGTCAGTATCGTGAACGACGACGCCGTGATCGAACGTGGCGTGACGATAATCCATATACATGCTACCTCTAAACTACATTTCTACCCATTTTTTTTTCATATGTTTAGATTCCTATTTCATTTACTCATCCACTATTCGTATTTTTGTTCAACAAGTAGTAAATGTAATCAAACAAGGTAAGGTAAAATAGATAATAGAAATATGGTCTTTTATGAGAATCCATAAACTTATATAAAAGTAAATAAAATGATAGTCATTATTAATCAATCATATTCAAGTCTGTATTTATAATTTTTTGATGCATGGTCTTTTTATTCTACAAATATTACATGTTTCATCAAGGATCCATGTATTTCAAGATTAACTCTAAATTATTAATTTTTACCATCATCCATTATCATTACTTTTATTATTATTATTATTACGTATCACTTTTTTTTATTATTATTTTTTATTATTATTTTTTCATCAATTTTTTTTTCGTTATTACTATTATCATTATCGGGATTTTAAACGGAAAAACATATTTCCGGTTTCTGAGACTCAAATTCACGGTAAAATCGAGAAAGGGCTAGGGGGTGTGATAAAAGTTTAACTATTAATGCATTAAATTATAATAGTAAATTTGGATCATTTAGATCTGAAATTGAAAGCCAGTTTTCTATATTGGCATAGATTTATTACAGTATTTTAACTTGGTTTTCGGACCTTTTCATTTTTTTTTTGGACATAATCAAATTTTATTTCAGACATGCTCAATTTCATTTTCAGACCTTTTGTATTTTTTTTTGGAAAAGGTCTATTTTAATTTCAGACTATATCTTTATTGATTTCAGACATTAAAAATGCTTTACTTTAAACGAAGCTCTTTTTCAAGACATCTATCCCAGTATGTTTCAGTATGTCTTATCCAACCATTACAATCTTCGACAGTAACTTGAAGACATGCCTCGGCAATACGTGGTGTAAGGGTATCTCTTTCATCAAGTGGGTTTCTTCTGATGAGCTTTTTCATCTTCGACCAGCATTCTTCTATAGGGTTCAGAAATGGAGAATAAGGTGGCATAAACAATGGTTTATAGCCTCTTCTGGTTATCACATCAGTCACAAACTGAGAATGGTGAATTCTGCAGTTATCTAAAACAATAAACATTCCCTTTTTATCATGTTTGTCCAAGGTATCCATGACAGCATCCATAAATTTCACAATATGGTATGCAGTTGTACCTTTTGGAAGTTTTTTAGGTTTATCTACATCCTGACTCTTGGCCTTTCTTTTCTTGTTTGCAGGCTGGGAGAACTCTTTTTCAACTTTGGCCACATCACTTTTTTTCAATGGTTCAACTTTAGAGAAGTTAATCACACCAAATGGAGATATACACCTGATGATGCTTATGTTTACACCTTTCTGTGTATGTACTTGAACCACTGCTGGGTCACTTTTTTTTGACCATGCATGTCCTCTAATCATTTGGGTATGAAACCCAGCTTCATCAACAAACACACAATTGTTTTTAAAATCTACTCCATTTGCTTTCCACTGTGTAATGATATCAAAGCGTAGTTGAAGCGTTCTTGGCGAGTCTCTTTCTGCTGTATATTTTGTCGCTTGCTTCAAAGATAATGCACATTTCTCTCGAATATGCTTATAAAGTCCAGGGATTGAAATTTCGAGCCCGGGAAATGCTTCACAAAGTTGAATTCTCGCCTGTTCAAGCACTATAGAAGGGTTTTGATCGAAAAGCTGAATCAAAAATTCCGAGTGAGTTGGATAAAGCTTTTTTGCTTTGTTCTGAGGCTTTCTTGGATTATTTCCAGGTAGAACCGTCCCATCACTTGAATTGAATTCATTAATTAGCTCATATGCAGTACTTCTAGGTATACCACATTGAGCAGCAGCTTTTGGAATGGACAATCCTTCTTCTTGTTTCAAGCGTATAAATCGTTCTATTTGGTCTTGTCCATATTTTTTGTACCTCTTTACATTATGAATAGATAGAACTTGTATTTCTTCAGAAATACAATTGACAGTTTCGATCATTCGTTCATTTTCTGCTTCCTTCATGTCATCGAAATTAACAATCATTTCAATGTTTCCATACTCAATGGCAGTACTTTCGAAATCCATCTCATCGTTACTGTCGGCATAACCGTAAGCATCAGTTTCTGGTTGGTAGTTAATAAAGTCCATAGTTGTTCTTTCAAGCTTAAAAAAAAGTTTTTTTAAGAAGGCCAGGAACAACTCTTGTCCCAAAAAATAAAGATATAGTCTGAAATTAAAATAGACTTTTTCCGAAAAAAAATACAAAAGGTCTGAAAATGAAATTGAGCATGTCTGAAATAAAATTTGATTATGTCCAAAAAAAAAATGAAAAGGTCCGAAAACCAAGTTAAAACACTGTAATAATAAAGGAGCATTACAAATGTCAGATAAGAAATATTATAATCTTCAGTTTCGTGTTGCCTGTTTATTAAAAAATATTCATAACTTTTGTGAAAGTTACAATATAGAAGTTCAACCACATCATATGGCATGGTATAGTAATAGATTTGAATTTCCTATAAAAATGAATAAGGTTAATTTAGTCTTAGTAATGAACAAAAAGTAAATAAACAATATAATGAAATGCGGGAATTACAATCCAAAATTTTAAATTTAAATATAGAAGATATTGAAAAAGATACAGCAGAAAATAATATAGATAATAATGAGATTATACCCACCATTGATTTACCTAAAAAAAGAAAACGTGATCAATAGAAAAATAATAGTAGTGATAATGTATTTCAACTAGAAAAAATAGTAGATCATATGGTTGATAATAATAATAAACTAATATTTTATATGAAATGGCTTGGTTATAGTGATAATGAAAATAGCTGGGTAAAAGAAAATAATTTTAATACAAGAGATATCATTAATGACTATATAAAAGACAAAAACCTTTAAATAAAAAAGGACATACTGTACCCCTATATATTGAAGCGTTGCTTGTTGTAATAAAGAGCTTCGTTATATGAAATTGTTATGATTTATGTTAAGAAAATATAGTAAAGGTTATAATTAACTTAATAATTATAGATAAATGGTATGTGGGAGTTCTAATATTCAGGAATGTTACGTCTGAAACCACAAAAAGAGAAGTCTTAATAAAATTAATAAATGAAAATCAAACGAAAGGATTTATTTATAACAGATAATTTATTTAAAGACAAGAAAATCAAGAAAAATAGAACTTAGGTGAAAGAGAACTCAAGAAAAGAAATTTGAGTGTGAAAAAGGTCGAGTATTTATACTATTTGCTTTTGTAAAAATATTCAATAGCTTTTGTAAAAGTAACCAATAGCTTTTGTAAAAATAACTAATAGCTTTTGTAAAAAGTTACAATTGCTCTTGTAAAAAGAAGCAATTGCTTTTGTGAAAATACTCAAAAGTGGGATCCAATAAAAATGGCACAATGGGTTTTTATACTATAATAAGAATATCTGATGATAACATGTGAGTTACAATATTAAAAAAGATTAGCTATCTTCTTTTTTATGATATATGATATATCAAGTCAGTATACTTTATTTTTTTAGCTTATTAATAACATCAGTAAAATTAAGTATCCCTCTACTATATATATAAACTTTTTTTACTTTTCTTTTTTTAATTTTTCTAATACCTTTCTCTTTATTTCATAACTTATAGGATTTTTTTTCTCCCTTTTTTGAGGTATATGGAGCTTGCTATGTTGAGAACATAGAAAATCTGGCTTATTATCACCTATATTTGTTCTTATTTTTTTTATGACACATATGTCCTTGTTTCTGTCCTCTTTTATGCATATATGTACATATATTACTGGTACTATTCTTATACCAAAAAGTTTTTGTTTATATTTCTTTTATTTTTTCTTTAACTATATTTTTTATGAGTCTTTGTATTTTTCTTTTATTTTGCATAAAATTTCATTATCAAAATAATTATCTATGACTTAGTTCATAATGTTATTAATAAAAATAATTATAGATTGTTTACATACAAAAATTGGCTAATGAGCAATATAAGAACCAATCCGTTTCATAGGGTTCCCATAAATAGAAATTTGTGTTACAATTACCATATATAGAATCACAGGCGGTCTTTGTAATGCAGTAAAAAGCAAAGCTCTCTGATGTCTCATCAATGAGTAATCGCATTTTGAAAATAGGTACATAGAAATATTAATAGTTTAAAAAATATAAAAAAAAATTAGAAAAAAAGAAAATATTATATATAGTATATAGCATATAGCAATACTAAAAAGGTAGTGGTACCAGGAGAATAAATACTTATATATTACTACTATATTAAGATATATTTATGGAAAATAAACAAAAGGTGACCCATAAATTTATGGGTGTGGGAAAAATAAATAGAAAGTTACCCATAAAATTATGGGTGTGAGAAAAAAAAGTTTTTATAAAAACTATAAAAGAGCATCATTTTTCTTACTTTTTTTTATTACTTTGTCTATCTACTTTCTCTTACTCTTTCTATTTTACTATGTCTAGTCAACCCTCACTCCCTCCTTACCATGAATTTGGTAAGCTTATTGATACTCTCACTAAGGCAATTAAGTAAGTATACAAATATCAAAATATATCTTTTTAATATATTAATTATTATTATTATTTTTAAAAATTTAGTTTTCTAAAGACAAATGGTATTCTTAATGAAGAAGTTTTTTGTGACTATAGAAGTCATATGATTTGGACCTGGCCTCCTAGTTGGAAATATCCTAAGTGGTGTTGTGTACATAGTTGGCGCTGTAAAAGGATTTCTAAGGCAGTAACTACTGGTAGCTACCTCTTTAATCGTAAGGCTAATTTGGAGGCTATTCTATGAGTTTTACATGGTTTTGTTGCAAGAAACTCATTATATGCTCTATCTATTGGAAATCGATTAGATCGTGATACTATATCTCAAATTATTTTTGACATATATCAAGTGATGAATGATGATATTTTGGATGAGGACATTACATTAGGTAAGACTAATATCTTTATTTAATATACTTTTCTAGTAATACTAAAACTATGGTAATTTTAGGTGGCCCGGATATTATAGAAGTCCAAATTGATGAAAGTAAATTTGGAAAACGTAAAAATAATCGAGGCCAAAGGGTAGGAGGTGTATGGGTTTTTGGAATGGTTGAAAAAAAGGCTAATGGACATGCTGGAAAGGTTTTCATGTCAATTGTTCCTGATCGAAAGGCAGATACCCTCATCCCATTAATTCAACAGTATATTCTTCCTGGTACTCAGGTTATTTCTGATTGTCATGGCCCTATATGCAATTATGAAATCTTGGGTTTGACCATACTGCAGCTAATCATTCCATAGGGTTTGCTACTACAAATAATAGTATAGGTCATACTATGGTAATGAATTATGTAATACTAATATGATTGAAGGTAATATTTATTTAATAGCATTAATGACGTCTTTCTACTTTTAAGAATATCATATATACTAATATAGCTTATATTATAGGAATGTGAACTGTAGTTAAACATGCTGTTCTTCATCAACATCGAACTGTTTCTAACTGCCCTTAGAAACTATTAGAATTTCTGTGGTGCCGTAAACATTCTAATCATTGGACTAGCCTTTTACAAGGTCTTGCTAGTACGGAATTCTCTACTAGTAATAATGATCATTATATAGAAGATATTATTAATAATTTGCCAATAAGGGTTCCAGGCAATTACTTACAGTATGAATATCAAGAGGATAATTAACTTATAGAGTTTGTTGATCTTCCAGATACATATAGTTCTGATTCTGATTCTTCTACAGAATCAGAATCTGATAATCATAGGTAATAACTAAGCATCATTCTATTTGGACTCCTTTATTAAATACTAAATTTACTTTATTTATAGTGAGTTTACTCCACCTCCTGCACGGCATTGCCAAACAAATTAAATGGAGCTTTTGTTAAGATTATATGCTATATATATTAAGTCTTCTTTTATCTTTATATTTCTTATTATTTTATCTTATCCCTATCTTTATATCATCAAAATAAATTGTTCAATACTTTTATAAAATCATGCCTATATTGTATATAGTAGTATAGTATATCTATACATTATCTTGTAGTTTAATATGTTTTTAGTGATTATGCTTTTTTTTTCTAAAAAATCTAAAAATTAAAAATTTGAGGTCTCTAACTTTAAATGCTTCGTTTGCATGCTTCAGTGCATGCTAAGCCACATAATAAACACCATTAGATAGACACGAAGCACTATTATTACTATGCCAAATTTAATGTCCGCCGGTAACGTGGTTGTCTTAAAATGGATTGGTTCTTATAACGTATGATAACCGTTCTATTTTAGTATTAATATAAGAACAAACTCTCAAATAGATTACTAAATACTGTGTGGGTATTTTCAACGCTCACAGTGGGTCTGAGACCAAGGTCCGATAAATTTAGCAGGACTTCAGACCCACAATGAAATTTCCTCTGTTGAGTCTGTTCCTGAAAAAAAAATTAAAATTGTGAATAAATTCACTTAATAAAATATAAGTTTCTGAGGTTGTCCATGTTCACTTTGGTCAATATTTAGTAAACCTTCCAAAATTTGTCCTGGACATCGTACATTGCTTTTTTTTTACCAGTACGATCATAACATCTCAATGCTGGGAAAGTGTTTTTAAGCATAACCCGACAGATATACAGAAGAAAATTTTATGTCTGATTTACTTTCAACATTCACGAAATGGAATCTTTATGGCATGTTGGAAGCCACAGAAGCTAACCATCAGAATGTAGAATATTGCTTTCAAAATGTGAAAACAGGAAGATATAATAAAAAAATGACTCTAATATAACAGCACTTGCTTTCTTTGGTGCTTCTCTTTATAACTTGTACTTTTTAAGTACTGGGAACTTTTACCAAACTTGAACAACTACACTCGGTCAAAAAAGTGTCCCAATAATCATAACTTTAGAACATTTTGCTCAGTTACTTGCCAGGATATTGACCAATCAATGTGAAATTTTGAGTGCACACTAGTGTGGATATTAGTATTACGTATAAAAAATATAATTGTGATTGGATAGGCATTTAAAGCTCCGTCAAGTAATTTGAAAATATAAGCATTGGGACACTTTTTTGGGGCACTTTTAGGAGTTAGAAATTTAAGCCACTGAAAAAGTTTTTTGATAACAAGTATCATTACTTTTTTAATATTTTCTCCTCTTTTCCTCTTTCTGCATCTTTTGAAGTATCTACTAATAAGAATGAACATATTTTTATTATTAGAGATAAAAAAAATCTCATAAAGCTATTAGATGAAAAAAATATCTTTAGAAAAGCATCAAGAAATTATTCACTACCTTTCTAAGGGCATGTCAATTCGTCAGACAGCTAAAAAGACATCTGTTGGACATAGTACAGTTAGAAGAATTTACAAGAAAACACCAAATATACCTAAAAATTCAAAAAATGGAAGACCAGTAAAAGCTAATCCCTCTACAAGTAAGCTTTCAGTAAGGCAATTTAAAAAATATGAATTAAGGAATGCTTCACAAGGCTCTAAATATCTTAAGGCTTATTATAACATTGATGTGGTACCTCAAACTGTTCGTAATATGCTGTATAAAGGTGGACTCAAGGCATTTAAGAAACCAAAAAAACCAAAAAAACCAATTATAAGTGAAAAGAATCGTAAGAAACGTTTAAAATGGGCACAAGAGCACAAAAACTGGACATCTGAGGATTGGAAGCATGTTGTATGGTCAGATGAAACAAGAATAAATCGTTTTGGGTCTGATAGTGATCTTTATGGATGGCGTAATTCTCAAAATAAGCTTACTAAACAAGATGTCCATGAAACTAGTAAAGCAGATGGTGGTCATTTAATGGTTTGGAGCTGTATTACATGGGATGGAGTTGGCTATATCTGTGATATTGGTGACCATAATATGGTAAAAGAAGATTATCTGGATATCCTAAAGTCTGATCTTTTGAATTCTTTGAATTATTATAATTTAAATAATAACAGAACGATTTTTATGCAAGATAATGATCCTAAACATAAGGCAAAACTAGTAATGGATTGGTTAAATCAGCAACAATTTGAAGTAATGGACTGGCCACCACAATCTCCAGACTTAAACCCAATTGAAAATATGTGGCCAAGTTAAAAAAAATGTTGAAAAAAAACTATTCCCAACCAGCTAAAAATAAGGATGAACTCTTTAAAAGAGTTGGTGAATGCTGGTATAAGATTGATGCTACGGAATGTCAAAAGTATATTGAATCGATGCCACGACGTGTAAAGCAAGTTATTGATACAAGAGGGTTATGGACTAGATATTGATTTTATAAATTTTTCTTAATAAAAATGAATAAATTTTAAATGGCCAAAAAAAGTGTCCCAATGCTTATATTTTCAAATTCCTTGACGGGGATTTAAATTCTTATCCAATCACAATTATACTTTTAGTATGTAATACTAATATATATACTAGTGTCCACTGAAAATTTCACATTGATTGGTCAATATCCTGATGAGTAACAGAGCAAAATGTTCTAAAGTTATAGTTATTGGGACACTTTTTTGACCGAGTGTAGCTAGACCACATCAACAAATATTTTCATTGCTGGTTGAGATGGCTGTTTCATGCAAATCAAAAATAATTTATCACGTGTACAAAGCTACTCCTTTTCTTAAAAATTTGGACTATCGTAGGTACTATCGGATGTCAGCTAAAACCACTTCGAAGGAAGTTTTCGAATATTATTACGTATGGAATAAACTATCAAATTCTTTAATCTAACTTTCAGATTAAAATCTCTTCATTTTATATGCAGTTTGTATAGAATGAACAGTTTAATAGACCATGAAATATTTTTATTACTTTTTAGTAAAATACATAATTCAGGAAAAAGTTAAAAGTCTTGAGGATGATAAAGTGAAAAAAGCTTTATGCAGATTAAAGATACAAAGATCTGAAAATATCATTTTTTTCAAATATCTAAATAAAAAGAATATAGTGAAGTTGTGTTGTTACGGCCCGTTCGGATCATTTTTAATAGAATAAAAAGAAATTATAATAAATTCCGAGTTGAAGATCCAAGAGAAAAAGAAATAAAGGGCGGTTTTATTTCCAAGAAATTCGATAGGTCAAATATGTACGTACGTAGCCAGGAAAAGAGTTTATTTCAAATAAAATGAAGAGTGTGAAAGAATTGTTATTTTGCAAGGAAGAGAAGAAACTATCCTATTTATACTAGATATTTTAGTATCTATTTTTTTTAATCCGAATCCAATTTCAAGTAAAAATGGACAAAGGTAATCTTAATTATTATTTCTTGTAAATAAAAACACTTCTGGTACTGGTTTATTTAATATAATGAGAATAGTATTTTAATAATAATAAAGTTGTTATATTGATAAAGAAAATATAAGAAATAGGAAAAGCGAAAGAGGAAAAGAGGAAAAGAGGAAAAGAGGAAAAGAGAGGAAGAGATGTAACACTCAATGTTTTTTGTTTGTGTTTTTGTTTGTGTTTGTGTTTATGTTTTTTTGTAAAATTGTTTTTTTTTTTTTTTTTGTAAATTTGTTTTGCTGCGATTGTATGGACTATGTAAAGTTGTATGTATGTAAGTAATATGTAGTAATTGGGAGAGTGGATAATGAAATATTGGAGCTTAATAATTGAAAGTACAGTAATGAGAAATGAGCAATTGAAATAATAATAAAAAGAAATCACTGTCGTTCTTTATGTTGTTCTGATATTTTTTTGGTTAGTTTGTCTATACTTATTTTTAAATCGCGTCTTGTATCTTCCAAAGCTTGTGCTGCATCAGAAAAAGAGATATGACGATCATTTGCTATTCTCTTTACTTCTTCGTAAATTATCTTTCTTCTGCTAAAGAACCTTGACTCCGTACTATTCTTTCTCCACTTTGTCTTATATTTTTCTTCAAGGCTTCGAACAGAAGGATTCCCTGCAACTCCATGGTCATATTCACGCCATACATCAGTAACTGTACAGAACTTTCGATTTAAAGTGTACTGTGGAGGCGATGATGATGATGATGATGATGATGGTATAGATGATGATGGTATAGATGATGATGGTATAGATGATGATGGTATAGATGATGATGGTATAAAAGTATGGTCACTGCTATCTTAGGGTACCTCTCTTGCTGTAGTGATCATACCTTGTTCTTGGGAATTTGCTGGAGTTCGCGATAAGTACAGTGGACTTGAAAAAACGCCATTTACAGCATCCATGACATTTGCAAATCCTGCTTGCTGTGATGTATTCAGATTATTGATAGTGTTTTTAATACCATCAATCTCACCCGATATATCTCCGAGTGATGCTCGCAGGACGTTGGTGAGATGGGGCAAGACCCGTTCAATCTGCACATTGAGCGGCTCTTCTGCTTCATTGACACTTACAAGCTGAGAAGAGAGGTCAATCTCATATTGCTTGTATAATGGGCTGTCAAATATAGCATGACTCCACAGAAAATGAGTAGGGTGCCGCTGCTTCAATACCACAGAGTCCTTAATATTTGAAAATAGTCGTTAGTAAAATAAATTGATAATAGTACAATTATGTATAGTATATAAAATATAAGAGTTATTACCTGCAAGAAGACAATGCGTAAATACTTCAAAAGTACCAAAAAATTTGGACCAGCCAAATCTTTTTGTACGGCACCACGTTCAAACATAGTTTCCCAATATTCTATCTTGGGAAAAATAAGTCTTTGCAACTCCTGTGGTGGGTCTATTGCTGAACGTGGCAACCAGAAAGCACCAGCTTTTTGCGAGTAAAAGCCACCTAACGCACGCATAGCTTGCTTTGGCAAGCTTGTCAGGTAGCACCCTACCATTCTATCAGAGCCCCATCTCCCAATCCGCCGTTGCTCATTGTCAGGAACGTCTTGGTCCGCAATCGCACGAAGAGCACTTCCTCGATTAATATGTGTTATTTTGCTTGAGTTAACACCAACAGCATTTAAAGCTTCCATATACCCATCCCGCTGAGTATTATATGTTATAGGTTTGGTACGATCAGATCCTTTCAGAACATGGATGTCGTACCAATTTTGACGTGTCATGAACTCAGGGAATGGTTCATTTTCCATGTGCCACCTGCAAAAGAAATGAAAGGCCATTGCGCCTAATGGGCATACTTCTACACTGCGGTGTCGTATGGCAGCACCATATTCTAAACGCCCATGCTGGTTCATTTTACCCTTATTCATCGTTATAACAAGTGAAATACATTTAGAGGGACCTTCATCAGCAAGTTCAGTAGAAAACAGATCAGGCAATTGCATCATCCGCTTGGTTTCACCACGACCAAGGATAGCATGACCCAAAAGGAAATCCAATCGGTTACGTAGATGATGTGCTGTGTTGCGATTGAATTGGTATCGAGAAATAAGTCTCAATTCATCTAGAGTATATCCATCGTTGAGACTATTGGTACCACGATCTTCATATTCAACTCTTCGTCTAATTGCATTTTCTCGATCATAGTCACTGAGAAGGTTTTTGACAAGAGTACCACGAGCTGCTGGATTTTTGTTGCCAAGGACGGCTGCTTGAACAGTTTGTAACGCTCCAACGGCCTTGGCATATCCTGCTAAGGATTCTTTTCCCAATCGCTTAGCTTTACCATCTGGCAATTTGGATCTCTTGTTTTTTATATTGCCAGTTCTTGATACTTCTCTCAAGAAAGCAACAAGTTTGGCTTCACTGACGGTGTTTCCATCTTCAAATTCTTGTTTGGAACACCACTCCTACATTATTACATCATAAAAAAAATATCATAGAAAAATGCATAAATTATCAAGTAATAAATTTTTTTATATTAAAATAACAATCAGAGAAAAACTATAACGAACCTCCCAGTGAGCGGTTATCGTACGTTATAAGAACCAATCCATTTTAAGACAACCACGTTACCGGCGGACATTAAATTTGGCATAGTAATAATAGTGCTTCGTGTCTATCTAATGGTGTTTATTATGTGGCTTAGCATGCACTGAAGCATGCAAACGAAGCATTTAAAGTTAGAGACCTCAAATTTTTTAATTTTTAGATTTTTTAGAAAAAAAAAAGCATAATCACTAAAAACATATTAAACTACAAGATAATGTATAGATATACTATACTACTATATACAATATAGGCATGATTTTATAAAAGTATTGAACAATTTATTTTGATGATATAAAGATAGGGATAAGATAAAATAATAAGAAATATAAAGATAAAAGAAGACTTAATATATATAGCATATAATCTTAACAAAAGCTCCATTTAATTTGTTTGGCAATGCCGTGCAGGAGGTGGAGTAAACTCACTATAAATAAAGTAAATTTAGTATTTAATAAAGGAGTCCAAATAGAATGATGATTAGTTATTACCTATGATTATCAGATTCTGATTCTGTAGAAGAATCAGAATCAGAACTATATGTATCTGGAAGATCAACAAACTCTATAAGTTAATTATCCTCTTGATATTCATACTGTAAGTAATTGCCTGGAACCCTTATTGGCAAATTATTAATAATATCTTCTATATAATGATCATTATTACTAGTAGAGAATTCCGTACTAGCAAGACCTTGTAAAAGGCTAGTCCAATGATTAGAATGTTTACGGCACCACAGAAATTCTAATAGTTTCTAAGGGCAGTTAGAAACAGTTCGATGTTGATGAAGAACAGCATGTTTAACTACAGTTCACATTCCTATAATATAAGCTATATTAGTATATATGATATTCTTAAAAGTAGAAAGACGTCATTAATGCTATTAAATAAATATTACCTTCAATCATATTAGTATTACATAATTCATTACCATAAGTATGACCTATACTATTATTTGTAGTAGCAAACCCTATGGAATGATTAGCTGCAGTATGGTCAAACCCAAGATTTCATAATTGCATATAGGGGCCATGACAATCAGAAATAACCTGAGTACCAGGAAGAATATACTGTTGAATTAATGGGATGAGGGTATCTGCCTTTCGATCAGGAACAATTGACATGAAAACCTTTCCAGCATGTCCATTAGCCTTTTTTTCAACCATTCCAAAAACCCATACACCTCCTACCCTTTGGCCTCGATTATTTTTACGTTTTCCAAATTTACTTTCATCAATTTGGACTTCTATAATATCCGGGCCACCTAAAAATTACCATAGTTTTAGTATTACTAGAAAAGTATATTAAATAAAGATATTAGTCTTACCTAATGTAATGTCCTCATCCAAAATATCATCATTCATCACTTGATATATGTCAAAAATAATTTGAGATATAGTATCACGATCTAATCGATTTCCAATAGATAGAGCATATAATGAGTTTCTTGCAACAAAACCATGTAAAACTCATAGAATAGCCTCCAAATTAGCCTTACGATTAAAGAGGTAGCTACCAGTAGTTACTGCCTTAGAAATCCTTTTACAGCGCCAACTATGTACACAACACCACTTAGGATATTTCCAACTAGGAGGCCAGGTCCAAATCATATGACTTCTATAGTCACAAAAAACTTCTTCATTAAGAATACCATTTGTCTTTAGAAAACTAAATTTTTAAAAATAATAATAATAATTAATATATTAAAAAAGATATATTTTGATATTTGTATACTTACTTAATTGCCTTAGTGAGAGTATCAATAAGCTTACCAAATTCATGGTAAGGAGGGAGTGAGGGTTGACTAGACATAGTAAAATAGAAAGAATAAGAAAAAGTAGATAGACAAAGTAATAAAGAAAAGTAATAATAATGATGCCCTTTTATAGTTTTTATAAAAACTTTTTTTTCTCACACCCATAATTTTATAGGTAACTTTCTATTTATTTTTCCCACACCTATAAATTTATAGGGCACCTTTTATTTTCCTATAAATATATCTTAATATATTAGCAATATATAAGTATTTATTCTCCTGATACCACTACCTTTTTAGTATTACTATATGCTATATACTATATATAATATTTTTTTTTCCATTTTTTTTTATATTTTTTAAACTAATAATATTTCTATGTACCTATTTTCAAAATGCGATTACTCATTGATAAAACATCAGAAAGCTTTGTTTTTTACTACATTACAAAGACCGCCTGTGATTCTATATATAGTAAGTGTAACACAAATTTCTAATTATGGGAACCCTTTGAAACGGATTGGTTCTTATATTGCTCATTAGCCTGTAAGGTTATATATTTAATACTTCTATGGTTCAATTGAACCTTAAAATAATATTCTTTTTTATTTTTAGATTTCACATGATAGTTTACATGTGATAAAAATAAAGGGTAGAGAATAAATTTTAAAAAAGAATAAGATTCTAAAAACAAGAAAATCATTGATTTTATTTGTTTTTTAATATATATATACAATTACAATTAGTTTAGGTAGTAGTGAAAAGTAAAAACAAATTGTTTTTCTTTTTCTTTATGTCATAAATTTATGTTTTCACAAAATCTGTAAGTTTCATAAATGTCAAAATATCCAAAATTTTATAAATTTTGATATTTTTTATTATTGGCGATTACAAGTGAAATGCACCATAAGGTGGTGATAATCTTTTTTATTATTTAGTTTGTAGGTAGGCGAATAAATTGAGAAGAGGATGTTAATTGTGGAAAAAAAATTATGAAAAGTTTAATCTGTTATTGGTGAAGTCAACATGAATAATATTTTGAAGTGGCCATCTTACAAGTTGATATCCATTCCGTACGGTATCAAACGTATCTACAGTCCTTTGATTCTTGCTTCTTGTCGCTCGTAAAAGTAACAGATTTTGTGCATTTCATAAAATTTTTTAAAGATATTGAGATTTTGGATATGATTGCCACAAAAGTCTAGAACAGTAAGGTTAGGTAATTGTCCTACTTGAGCAAGAAAATCGGGATTGAAAAATCGTCCAAAAGCTGGGAGCTCCAAAACTTGGACCTGATGTCAAATATTGATCATCCCTTGAACAAGATGTGTAAGTTATTGATGAATAAGACGACTTGGTTGGGATTGCATCAGATGAATATTTCATAGTATTGGGATATGTACCAAATGATTCAGAATATTCTGATTGAATCGGTTTACTTTGAATGTTTCCAATATACCTTGTTCTCTTGCAGCTAAGAGAATTGATGGAGAGGACGAAAATCCATCCCACGAGTTTCAGGATATATAATGGTAGTGTGGTGTAACTGCCATCTTGTTGTCATTTCGTGAATAATTGCTCCATCCAGTTGTTGGCGACTTTTCCTAATCATAATGCTTTGTAGATGAGGACAGCAAGTTATTGCTTCTACTATAGCTGCCGAAGAACAAGTGATATTAATTAACTCGAAACTTGTCAGATTCGTGAGGTTGATTGCATTTTGTAAAAGAACAGAAGTCACATCTTGCAGTAACATTTCATTTGTGAGTGGCATGGCGCACCTGAAATTTGTCAAAGTGTTTTGGTTGACATGCTGCATATGAACCACACGATTGGCTGTGAAAAGTTGATCTACATTAAAAACCCGCAGTCCAGGTACAAATTGTTGTTGTCGCTGTTCAGGAATACTGTTTGCTTCCTGTTGATACATTTCCCAAGTTGCTTCGTCATCATTGTCATTGTTGATACCCAAATACATTAATTGTTAGTTATGGTGAAATATGTTGTCGAGCTCCTGTGTCACATCTTGTAGTCTGTTTTGTTGCTGGGCATTGTTTATGACATTTCGGCGAGTTGGTATATTTGATAAAAAATGTTGGTTGGATGCAGAATGGAAAGGATAGAACAACTGGCCCATTTCTTCAAAGATCCCAATGCGAAAACATTGGATCCAGGGACATCTTTCCAAGACAGACCAAATACGCTGCCAGGAGTAATTTGCTCCTAAGCACAAATACGTAAGATTATGAAACATTTCTTGAGGCATTACCCAGAGGTGGGGATGCACAATTGGATTGTTGTGTGGCAGCATATCTGGTAGGGCAGATCTTATGGTTTTGATGGTGAAATGGGTCAGATTTGGAAAGCTACTAATAGTTTCTAACAGCGGAATATTGTTAATGGCACCTGTAATTACCAGCTTTGTTACTGTCATGTGAAAATATTCAGTGTTGGTCAAAAAAGTCTTATAATCGACTAAACTGCATGAAAGTATGCCTATTACATTAATAAAACATAGTGTTAGAAAGCGATCCTTGTTCAGCATATACCACTCACCACTTTCGTTTTGATAATTGTACTTTTCTTTTAACTCACAAAGTTACTGAATATTATCACATCCGCATTCATATAACATTACCCTTATTTCGTGAGGTGACATTGAAGAAGCAGCAGTAAATAAGCTTAGGTCGACATGATGTACATGATGACCTAAGCATCGACATAAAAACCCATTTCTGTGAGGGTTAACCTCTTGTAAACCGCGGTCCAATGGTACCCACATGTTGAAATTGTTGAAACTTCCAGCCAGTCGTAAATTCACGAATACTCGTCTGGCATATAACGGTATTATATTATACTAGTGGTGATTCAGCAACATGCAAAAGAAGACGTCTAGCGGGGTCAAGTATCTGATCATAATTGATCTTAACTCTCTTGGCAATCTATTCAAAGGATTGTTGTAGAAAAAAAATATTGTCCTATAAAAGATAAAGCACCAAAAAAAGTACATATACATTTAGTTCACTTGCGCCAAAATAACAATACTTTTTTTATATTATCATATAGTTTTATTTTACTGTTTGCATCCATAAACATGTATTATTTTTTTTATCTTTGCATACTTCAGTGAAGAACTAGCCATTTTAAAGCTTTATCAGAATGATAGTGATTTTAAGGTTGCAGGTTGATTATGAATAAAAAAAATAAACTGACCTTGTCGAGGTTATGAAAAAGATCAGAAGAAAAAAAGAAGTGATGTTATCATTATTACTGGTCAGCTTTATATATGCATAAAGCTTTTATGACTGCTTCCAAGAAGAAAGAAATAGAATTTGATTGTATTACTTGATAATACTTGATATAATCGTGGACAATATTACTTGAAAAAAAGAGTATACATATCGTTATTTATTTGCTGCTTGATGTAAACTAAGATCAGAGCGATCCAACACATTGATATCATTTAGGCTGCCTGGAAGTCCAAAATGGGCATCCCATATCCATAAATCAAAATCGGCAACAGCTTCGAAGATGACTGTTGCCGATTCTTCTTTGCCTCTATACACGCCATGTCATGCTTTTGGACAGTTTTTCCATACCCAATGGGTGCAGTCTACTGCCCCAGCATGCCTGGAAAACCACATGCTTCGCCTTGTGCAAGGAGTCTTGCCATATCTTCTTGGTTTGGTGTATGAAGATATGTCTCACTAACCACATCGACAACAGCTTGACAGAATCTTTTAAGACATTGCCAGGCAGTCTCAGTACCCATGCGTAGATAATTATCTACAGCATTACGGAAACACCATAGGCAAGTTGCATCATAGCTTCTATCGCCTTCACAATTGGTGACAATCTAGGTTTCCAGCTACATCATTTTTTTTTGAGTGAAAAAAATCATTACTGTTTCCAATCACCTTAACAATTCGCAAAAATAATGGCCAAAACATTCTGAAACGACGACGAAATACTTCTGGTCCATGAAGAGATCCATCGTTGAAATAATCACGGGGAAGCATTGTCTCTCCCAAAACGTGACTTCTTTCCTTATATTTCCGTTCAAAGATAGAACCTCCTCTCTTCATTTCCCTCCTCTTCATTTCTATTTCTCAAATTTTCAATTACTCGTCGATGCAATTGAATCAAATGCAATTCATCAGAATCAGCATCAGCAAAACGTTGTGCAAGTTCGTGAGTTGTAGACATTTATTAAAATAGTAAATAAAAATAAGGTACAAGAAGAAAATTCTTTTTTTACTGATTGAATTTTAAAATAAAAAATTTAAATTTGGGAAGTCCATTGGGTGATTTGCACAATTGCACTGATTCTCGGTTTATATCTAGCAAAACATTTGGGAGTCCATTGGGCATGCTCTGAGGTAAAATTGGTCTTCTTCCAAACATAACTTCAAAGGGTGATTTTTGTGTTAGTGTATGTTTTGTAGTGTTCATGGCAAAAGTTACGAATGGTAAATAATAATCCCATAATTCTGGGGTTTTTTCACAGTAAATGGACAAAGCTGTTTTTAAACTTCTGTTGCCTCTTTCAACCATACCCTCCATTTGAGGAAATTGCACACTAGTTAGAGATCTTGATATACCTAACTGCTGACAACCTAGATTTATGGCTTCTGAAATAAAGTTTGTACCATTATCAGTAGTCAGTTTCTTGGGAATTGAATATTTTGTTACAATCTTGTATAGCAAAACGTTGGCAACCAAGTTTGTATCAAAGCCGGGCAGTGCTGCAGTGACATACCATTTGGTTAAATATTCAATGAATACTAACAGGTATCGATTACCTCTATTGATGTTGGTAATACAGTGATATCTGCAGCCCATATTGCCCCAGGTTCACTGACAATCAGAATGCTGGTCATCTTGCCATAATTTTTGGTAGGTGTTTTATGTAATTGACAACCATGACAGGCTTGTAAAAAATTGGTTACATTATTAGATAAACTAGGCTACTATGCCGGGTTTCTTGCTATATCTAAGGTTCGATCTCTTCCAAAATGTCCAGAAGTGGGGTGAGCATGGATTGATAGTAAAAATTTGAAACGCAATGATTTTGGTATTACTGGTACTGGTTGCTCCTTGTTTTGAATTTGGATACAAAATATTCTTTTAAATAAAATAAAACAGTTGTTATTTCTATTCTTAAACTTGTCAATTTCTTCGTCACTCTTGTTGTATCCAACACATATTATTCATAAAGATAATTATTTGTCATTTTAATTATTAAAGTATAGCGTATCTTTAATTATGCTTTGCTGACATTTCGTGTATTTCCCTATTTGGACCATGATTTATAAGAACACAGAAGTCCGTTGTTATAGACTAAGACCAAGTCTATAATGGAATTTCCTTTAGTTCAAGATTGATACAGTAAAGAGAAATCGAAAAAGTGAGGAAAGAGTGAAAAAGAAGTTATTTTTTATTTATCAAGCTCAGCTAGCTTTTTATGCTGCTGAGACTTGTACAACTCAAGTTTACTACTTAAGTTCTTTTAGCCAATATTACCTAGTCGGTAACATCCGTCTTCTATAATGATATAAGGTTACAGCTGCGTAGATATATCATATCGTCAACCGCTCAAAGTCTAATCTTATATTCATTAATCTTATATTCATAATTCACACGGCCATGACAAATATAAATCTTACGTATACACATATCAATATATCCCACTGATAATAAGATTCATATAAATAGAGATAATATTTTATTTTAATAAACTTCAGTTCAATTATTGTTCTTTTGGGTCTCGTTGACTTTTTAACGTCTCTTTTATTTTATTATATTTGATTGATATAACAACTCTGTTGATGTTTGACGAGCTCTTCCAAACTGATTGTCATTGTCGTTTGCTGATGATTACATGCTCTACTAAGAGCATCCACCGATGTGTTCTCAACACCTCTTCGATATGCGATAGAAAAATCATAGCCTTGAATTAGCATAATTCATCTGCTCAGGCGTCCTCTTGGATTCTTGATGCTCATTATTGCTTTTAATGAAGCATGATCGGTAAATACTGTTAAACTTGCTTCATGAATGTAACAGTGAAAATAAACTAATCTTCAAACGACTGCCGTACATTCCCATTCAGTAACACTAGAATTTCTTTCTGCGGAAGATAAAGTGCGACTTGCGAATGCCACTGGTCGATGTTCTTGTGTTAATACATCGCTCAATCCAACATCAGATGCATCGACATATAATTCATATAGTAAGTTGAAATCTGGATAGGCCAAAGTTGGTAAATTGACTAATTTCATCTTTAGATTCTTAAAGGCTTGTTCTTTTTTAGTTCCCCAAGTCCAATATGTGCCTTTGCATAATAATAAAAAAAAAGTGGTTCGGCATCTCTTGACAAATTGGATAAAAACAGGCGATGAAAGTTGCACCGGCCTAAGAACTGGGAAAGTTCTTTAGGATTAGCAGGAGTTTTCCGTGTGCAATTACTTGGGTATGCTTCGGATCTGCTTTTATGCCTTTAGAAGAAATATAATATCCTAAGAACTTGACACTTTGTACCATTATTTGACATTCTTGTATGTTTAGTTTGAGTCTTGCTGAAACCAAAATATCCAAAATGATTTCAATATGTTGAAAATGTTCTTCTTCAGTGGATGATGCTATGAAGACATCAACAATGTATGAGTTGGCAAATGGTAAGTGGCCAAGAAGATGCTTCATAAATCTACTATATGTATAGACAGTGTTCGTCAAACCATAAGGTAAAACGATAAAGCGCCGCAATTTTTGACCATCTGAAAAATATGTTTTAAAAGAGTCAGGAAGGTCCATTGTCAGTTGCCAATATCCAGATTTCATATCCAGTAATATAAACCAACGTGCATCTGATAAGTTGTCAATAATATCTTCTATACGATCTAATGGAAATTTATCTTGGATCGTAACGGCATTAAGTCTCTTGTAGTTCACACAAAAACGTAAAGTACCATCAGGTTTTGGAACCAAAATGGGAATTGAGCACCATGGGCTCATACAATCGACGATAACGCTGCGCTCCTTTATTTTTTCTACTTCTGCTGTGAGTGCTGCTTTCTTGGCTGGAGATCGACGTGGACGTAGTGTATAAATGGGTGTTGCATTGCCAGTGTCGATTTTATGTTGTATAGGTATTCTTGTTGTTGTTTGTGCTGGTGTATCATCATATAAAGACCGATGTTGTCGTAGCTTTTCTTGAACTCAACCTGGAATTGCGGGTGAAATAATGCTTGCAGTATTGGATTGCATCCATTGTAAAAATTGTCTTTTGGAATTATTGTACGAGTATCAGGATCCAAATAAACGCCTAACCCCACAAGCCAATTCATGCCTAATATCACCTTCGTGGTTTCCTTTGGAACCAAATCGAATCGTAACTTTATATTGTTGATTATCCATAGTTAAAGTTGTTGTTGGAAAGTGATTTCGTTTTGTTTCCATACTGAATAAATAAGGGTTGAGCGTATGCTGTTTGTAATTGAGCTTCAAACAGGGCTTCTTCATCCATTGAGGTAATTTCAGGTCCAGTATCAATTAATGCCCAGACTGAAATTCTTCCAAGTTGTATTTTAATATTGAATTAAAGAGAAGAACGATGTGCATCATCGGCTTGTACAGATTGTCGAATTGGGATATCTGTATCATACTGCAATATAGTTTGATTGCTTTGATTTAAGTAGTCAAAAACGGATGAGGTAAGATCATTGTTGTCATTGTCGATGCTGCTTATTGTCTGTTGACTACTTTGTTGTGCTGATGATGGTGTCATTGTTGCTGTTGTTATTGTTTGTTGATTACTTTCTTTATTTTTGCGTTTCTAACAGTCTTTGATTTTATGTCCAGTTTTCTTACAATGGTGACATTTGCTTTTAAATTTTTGTGTTGTTGCTTGTTGGCTGTTGAAATGTTTTTTTTCTTTTAAATTGTATTTTGGTTTGGATATCTTCCATAGATGTTGCTGTATCTGCTGAATCCTTAGGTGTGGAATCAGTGAGTTGACTGAATATGTTAGTAACGTTCACATTGATTGTAGTTGTTTCTCCTGTTGAAAAAGAACTATAGTTTCCTTGAGCTTTATTACAACATTCTGATAATTGTCGATTGTTCAACTAAGAAATACAAATCAGTATTTACCTTCAAATTAATATTTCATAAGGTTCTGAATAGTATATGTTATCATTTGATCTATGTATTATGCAAATATATATAAATTATACCTGATTATCTTTTTTAACACGGCCTAGGTATTTCTTAATGGTCAAATCTTCTGTAGTTTGGCAATAATTGTTCAATTCACTATGGAGCTGCTTGTAAAACTTTTTCAATTTAGAGACTTTTATATCTTGACCTTCGCTAAGTTTAAAATGTAAAAAAGTGGTCAGTTGATGGGGCTGATGTAAAAAACGAGTTGTCAGCAGGCATGTTTAAAGTAATTATAAAAGAAAAAGAAAGAAAGAAGTTTCTGCCTTCTTATGCTCTAAGAGAATAACCAATTTTTTTAGACTCTCTAAAAAGAATCATGTTGACCAAAATTAAATATTGGGCTAAATTGGGAAAATCATTTTTCAAGGTGCGGTTATACGAGATTTCTTTTTTTTTTGTGTAAGATAATTTATTTATCCATAATGAAATATGGAGTAGTTGAATAAAACAGAATAAGCAAAAAGGAAAATACAATAATAAAGAGGAATTTAATGCATTCAATAAACAAAAGTATGGAGAAAGAACATTAGCCAGAAGGACGAACTTTGTTGTTTTGTTCTTGAGCATGATTCGTCGTTGTTTTGGCACTCACTCCATGGGCCAAAAGGTCTCTTGGTAAAACATATAGCGCCAATGGGCAGCCCAAATGTGTAGGAGAGTAGTGGCAATAAGACAATGAAAATCAAATTTGAACTCGTCACGGATTGTCAAACCAAAAGAAGAAAGAGAGTAGGTAATATAAGTGCTGTCAAGTCGGTCTGGGTGAACCAAAAAGCGATTGGCAATGTCTCGCCAAACAGCTCGTTTACGTTCACATCCACAGATAAATTGTTCCGGTGTATCGTCGTCATTGCAAAAAAAAAAAAAACACAAATGGGTGAAGTAAAAATAGCTGGTGTAAGCTGGTGCAGACGTTGATTATATAATAATTTTTGGTGTGTGCGCTATGGGGAAAGCTACTATTCCAAAAAAAGATTTCAACGCTCTAGGTAATTGTTCAAATTTAATTAAATGATATTGTCGGTATCGTTTGGTAGTAAAATCAACAAGTGATATGTTGTGGAGAACTATAGTGGAAATAAAACCAGTATTGGTACGGGTTGATGATAATGACGGTATCGACAAAACTGATGAAACAGTTGAATTCTGGTATAAAATATAATTACCCGTATAAATATGAGTAAAGAAATCTTTAACTCTATGTCGATGTCGATGTCGTTGCATTGGTGGATAACTATGAAGTTTCTGATTCGTTGTTGTCAGTATTATAGGCGTCTTTAACAGATAATTCTGACTCTTGTTGCAGTTGCTGAGTGAAAGTTGATGAAAGAGAAGGATTATTCCCCTTTTCAAATATCAATCTTGAGATTACCCATCATTCATTTTGGGACAAACTGAGGAAGATTATTCTTCATTTCATTTTTATTTTTACAAAGCTTCCTTTGTAATCGCCCATTATTGACTTTAAATTTCTAAAGACTTTATAGCTTCACATCTAGTCAATACACCATGTCTATTAAGTTTAGAAACTAGACAAAATGAAAACCTGCTTTGATTTGCTGAATTTATTGGGAATTCTTTTATTTTAGACCCCTACACAATAGCTGGGCTATCCTCAGAGTAATCAAAGAGCGTGTTTTGGAAATAAAAAAAACACAACTTTTTTTTTTTGGTTACTCTTTTCTCCCCACCACCACCAAACTATTTTATCAGGCATGTGAACAAAACTTTCCATTCTCAATGACAACAATAATTATGACAACCATTTGTTATCACCAAGAAAAAAAAACAAAAAACAAAAAAAAATAACGAAAACGATATTAAAGACGTGTACATTAATTAACATATTTACCTACTTTATATATATATATATATATATATCAAAAAACCCAACAGAAATGAATTCTTTACTTCGCGTTACCCCTCGTTTAGTCGCCAGACCTGTTCAACGTGCAACTTATACAACTGAAGCAACCTCTACTACAAAGAAAACTGGTGCTATTGGTGGCGGGTGAGGATTTTAAAATCATTATTATATATATAACGAAATTAGGAACGATATTTTTTTATTTAACAAAACCATTTAACAATTTTTAATACACAATTTTTTTATATGTAATTGAAATCAATAAAAGTTTCGTTGGTTTTCTTTTGGGTGTTACAGTAGCTGGAAGTGCTGGTTATTATTATCTTTTGGAAGAATATAATAATGCATCAAATTCTTTATTGAGTTCTGTAGAAGAACTTCAAGGATCAACTGAAAAGGTAAATATTTGTATATGATGTTTTTCTTCTTTTATTAATTATTCACTATTTTGGGAAAAACCAGGTTCGTGAATATGCTCGTAAGATTGAAGCTGTTGATAAGGATGTTTCCAAGTTGAAGGAATTAGCTGCCACTACCAAGGAATTGAATGAATTGAAAACTGAATTCCGAAAGCTTTATGTAAGTAGAAAAATAATTTGAAAAACAGTGAAGGGGATGGAACGATAACTAAATTCTTAATTTTTTATTTCTTTAAAGGATACACTCAACATGGAACATCTTGAATTGAAGACTCACGTATGGGGATTAGGTAAGGTTTATTTCTTTTATATCATTAGTGATTGGGAAAAAAAAAGATAATCGATGGTAAGTTATTAACGCGTTCCTCTTCCTTCAACCCTTCATTATTATAAAATAGAGCAAGATTTGAACAAGGCTGTACCATCACCAAAGCAATAAAAAAAATAGCGCTATTATCCCAGTTTCTGTTAGAGTATCGATTCTTAATTTTGTTTATCTTTTTTTTTTGTTTTGTTTTTGGCTTTAAAATAATTCTTCCATGAAAGAAAAAAATGTTTTTTATTATATATATTTCGGAAAGGTTATCATGAAGTTACAACAATAGAATCTGTAGCTACGTTATATATTTTTAAGATAAACTTGATTGATGCGCTTTGTATAATATAGATAACTTCAAATGATGATGGTTATAATATTAATTGTGGGGGGCGTACACTTCTAAAAGGAGAAAAAGGAAATGTAGCATTGAAAGGACTCTTTATTTCTTTTTATATCCATGGTATCAAATTAATATATGAGAATCATGTAATGTTTAGAATTATACATATGTTTCTTTTAATAAAAGTAGAACAAAAGATATTGACTACAATAAATGGCAAGTTTCTGTATACTAGGGATAACTTTTTTTAATGATCTTTTTTTTGTGATATATCATTTCCCATAGTCAGCTTCAAAAAAGAAAAAAAACTTTCCTTCTTTATCATCTAGTAAAAAATTGGTATGTTTCTCTCAGAGAGGACAGCAGCTAAAAGTCGTGTCATCCTGATGTTGTGCCATACCCCCATGACTGTGTTCAATTTGACTCCTCTGTGTTCGGTCGTGTCGCTGTCCTGTATGTTTAAAATTTCCTACATTATAGATCTTGAAAAAAAGATTAAAACATGTACCAGTACGTTCTTTAATAACTCTTGATACTTGATCATATAATATAAGGATTTCATAATAATAAGATTATAAATGTATATAGCCTGATATTATTCTTATTTGTTAGTAGGCTAATTATGAATACCATTACAGTATTTACGAAATACTCGAGTATTAGATTATTACAACCAGATAAAAAAAAAAGAAAAGAATTTTGATTGAGCCTTCTTGCTTTTATTATCAAGGTTCATTATGTACTGTTATAAAAATATATGAACTGCTGCGTCATGTTGGGTCATAATAATTATAAGAAATTTGGGGCGTCAAATTTTATAATTTTATCCCTGTACGTACATAACAGGTTAACAAAAAAAACAAGGAACTTAACGTTAAAACTCATTTTCTTATTATTCTCACTTACTTTTCTATTATACAACAAACTTCTTTCTCATCTACCCTTGAACTTCTATCTTTCTACATAAAAATGGAATTTAACAATCTATTGTTTATTCCGTATCTTGTCATGAATATAGACAAGATTGATTATAGACAAGATTGATTATAGACATGATTGATTATAAGATAACTACTTTTTCTTTTTTTTAAAACATAACATTTTAATGATAAAAGTAATAAACGTTTTCGCTAGAAAAAGGCCTTGTTTATGATACTAAGATGAATCTACTTAGATAAAATACTAGAGAACGCTTTTTTTTTTGTACGTTAAAGCAGCTGAAACACTTGAACATATTTAAAATTTATGTGTGTTTTTTGCTTATGCCAAGAAACAAAAAATTGAAGGTTATAATTTTTTAAATAGTATTTTTTTTTAATTCTGACGCCACAAAATCAACATTGAACTTATTAGAAACTACTTGTAGCACCAGTATATTACTATTACTATTACTATTATTATTATTATTATTATTATTATTATTATTATTATTATTATTAGCATTGTCATAAGTTATATTATTGAGAAACAAATATAATTAATAAAAAAAAGACAAGTTAGAAACACCAAAAACTACTTTACTATTTACGGCTACATTCGCTCTCAGTCACTGACAAGATCGCCCATACGCACGGGCCTCCTTCACAGGTATAATGGAGTAAAAAAAAATTCTGGTTACAAAGAATCTTTGGATGTCCCAGTAGCCTATTGAAACATTACTTTTTCTTGGTCCATACGTATAACTGTTAATTACCATAAGAACAATTATTATTCTTTTCCGGCTACTCTTGGTAATTTTTGTCTGTGTGTATCAATTTTGACAGCTTTTTGTAAAGTTTACCTAACCAGATCTCTTAAAAACATGCAATTGCGACATTGCTTTATGGTCAATCGTTTGAGTTTAATCTAATATAACTATAATTGTATGGTTTCTTAAACAACTGGTTGTTTTCTATTACTTTTATTTGTGATTTATATAATGTATATAGAAATAATCGCATTTATGAATTTGGCAGTGTACTTATATGAAAAGCTCTTTACGCGTTTCCCATTGGGTAATATGCTTTTCAGACCCAACTTTATTTTTTTATCATTATGCAAAGAAAAGGCACATCCTATTGTACTTTCTTTTTCTTCAAGAATGGAGGCATGAAGCATACTACATGAGGCGGTCAAACGAATTGTCAAAAGAAATATCCTTCTCCATTATTAGTATTTTCAATTAATTATTCGTGCTTATCAGCTTTTTTTTTTCTTTCTCTTTAGAAATGAAGAACGCGCATTTATATTTATGAACGTTATCTATGGTAACAAAATAAAACACTTTTATTTATCTTACTTCTTTTTTCCTTGACAACCCCTTTTTCCCTCTCTCCTTCTTTATTTATTTCTAACTTAATTTTTACTTATTATACTATAGTAACAAAGTACGTTTTTTTTCAAGTCATTCATTTTGACATTTCTTGGTTCCTAACTCCATTTTCTGTTAAAATATCTATAAAAAGCCCTGAGACTAATTGTTATTGAATCACTGTACTTGTGTGCATGTGCGTGAATGGGGGTAAATGTGAGACGGAAGAAAAGTATTAAAACGTAGTTATATAAATTAAACTAAATACTGTTCTTTATATGAATATATAGCTTAAACGAATTGGCTGGGAGGTTGGGACGGGTATGGGACAAAAAGGTACGTCTCCATGTTATTGAAAAGCATGTTTGGAATATGATACTACACATGCCTTTAGGTCAGAGTTGGATTGTAGATCCATCAAGTTGTTCTTTGGCGTCTTCTCAGTAAAGAACGTAAAGTTACGTGATATTATTTAAAAAAACATAGTAAGAATATGATACTATACATGCTTTTGGGTCAGAGTTGGATTGTAGATCTATCAAGCTGCTCCTTTGGCACCTACTCGGTCAAGGACTTAAAGGTACGTGATATTATTAAAAAAAAACATAGTAAGAATATGATACTATTCATGCTTTTGGGCCAGAGTTGAATTGTAGATCTATCAAGTTGTTCTTTGGCGTCTTCTCGGTGAAGGACTTAAAGGTACGTGATACTATTTAAAAAAACATAGTAAGAATATGATACTATACATGCCTTTAGGTCAGAGGTGGATTGTAGGTCCATCAAGCTGCTCCTTTGGCATCTACTCGGTGAAGGACTTAAAGGTACGTGATATTATTTAACAAAATAGTACGAATATGATACTACACATGCCTTTAGGCCACGGTTGGAATTTAGGTCTATCAAGCTGCTTCTTTGGCATCTTCTCGGTGACGGACTTCAAGGTACGTGATATAATTAAAAAAACATAGTTAGAACATGATACTACACACGCCTTTAGGCCAGAGTTGAATTTAGGTCTATCAAGTTGTTCCTTTGGCGTCTTCTCGGTGAAGGACTTCAAGGTACGTGATATTATTTTAAGAACATAGTTAGAATATGATACTATACATGCTTTTGGGCCAGAGTTGGAATTTAGGTCTATCAAGTTGTTCCTTTGGCGTCTTCTCGGTGAAGGACTTAAAGGTACGTGATATTATTTAAAAACATAGTTAGAATATGATACTATACATGTTTTTGGGCCAGAGTTGAATTGTAGATCCATCAAGTTGTTCCTTTGGCATCTTCTCGGTAAAGGACTTAAAGGTACGTGATATAATTAAAAAAACATAGTACGAATATGATACTATACATGCTTTTGGGCCAGAGTTGGAATTTAGGTCTATCAAGTTGTTCCTTTGGTATCTCCTTGGTGACGGCTTTAAAGGTACGTGATATAATTAAAAAAACATAGTACGAATATGATACTATACATGCCTTTGGGCCAGAGTTGAATTGTAGATCCATCAAGTTGTTCCTTTGGCATCTCCTTGGTGACGGCTTTAAAGGTACGTGATATAATTAAAAAAACATAGTACGAATATGATACTATACATGCCTTTGGGCCAGAGTTGACTTGTAGGTCTATCAAGTTGTTCCTTTGGCATCTTCTCGGTGAAGGACTTCAAGGTACGTGATATTATTTAAAAACATAGTTAGAATATGATACTATACATGCTTTTGGGCCAGAGTTGGAATTTAGGTCTATCAAGTTGTTCCTTTGGCGTCTTTTCGGTGAAGGACTTCAAGGTACGTGATATTATTTAAAAACATAGTTAGAATATGATACTATACATGCTTTTGGGCCAGAGTTGGAATTTAGGTCTATCAAGTTGTTCCTTTGGCGTCTTTTCGGTGAAGGACTTCAAGGTACGTGATATTATTTAAAAACATAGTTAGAATATGATACTATACATGCTTTTGGGCCAGAGTTGGAATTTAGGTCTATCAAGTTGTTCCTTTGGCATCTTCTCGGTGAAGGACTTAAAGGTACGTGATATTATTTAAAAACATAGTTAGAATATGATACTATACATGCCTTTAGGCCAGAGTTGGAATTTAGGTCTATCAAGTTGTTCCTTTGGCATCTTCTCGGTGAAGGACTTCAAGGTACGTGATATTATTTTAAGAACATAGTTAGAATATGATACTATACATGCTTTTGGGCCAGAGTTGGAATTTAGGTCTATCAAGTTGTTCCTTTGGCGTCTTCTCGGTGAAGGACTTAAAGGTACGTGATATTATTTAAAGAACATAGTTAGAATATGATACTATACATGCTTTTGGGCCAGAGTTGGAATTTAGGTCTATCAAGTTGTTCCTTTGGCGTCTTCTCGGTGAAGGACTTCAAGGTACGTGATATAATTAAAAAAACATAGTACGAAGATGATACTATACATGCCTTTGGGCTAGAGTTGGAATTTAGGTCTTTCAAGTTGTTCCTTTGGCGTCTTCTCGGTGAAGGACTTAAAGGTACGTGATATTATTTAAAAACATAGTTAGAATATGATACTATACATGTTTTTGGGCCAGAGTTGAATTGTAGATCCATCAAGTTGTTCCTTTGGCATCTTCTCGGTAAAGGACTTAAAGGTACGTGATATAATTAAAAAAACATAGTACGAATATGATACTATACATGACTTTGGGCCAGAGTTGAATTGTAGATCCATCAAGTTGTTCCTTTGGTATCTCCTTGGTGACGGCTTTAAAGGTACGTGATATAATTAAAAAAACATAGTACGAATATGATACTATACATGCCTTTGGGCCAGAGTTGAATTGTAGATCCATCAAGTTGTTCCTTTGGCATCTCCTTGGTGACGGCTTTAAAGGTACGTGATATAATTAAAAAAACATAGTACGAATATGATACTATACATGCCTTTGGGCCAGAGTTGACTTGTAGGTCTATCAAGTTGTTCATTTGGCGTCTTCTCGGTGAAGGACTTAAAGGTACGTGATATAATTAAAAGAACATAGTACGAATATGATACTACACATGCCTTTAGGCCAGGGTTGGAATTTAGGTCTATCAAGCTGCTTCTTTGGCGTCTTCTCGGTGAAGGACTTAAAGGTACGTGATATTATTTAAAGAACATAGTTAGAATATGATACTACACAAGCCTTTAGGCCAGAGTTGGAATTTAGGTCTATCAAGTTGTTCCTTTGGCGTCTTCTCGGTGAAGGACTTCAAGGTACGTGATATAATTAAAAAAACATAGTACGAATATGATACTATACATGCCTTTGGGCCAGAGTTGGAATTTAGGTCTATCAAGTTGTTCCTTTGGCATCTTCTCGGTGAAGGACTTAAAGGTACGTGATATCATTTAAAGAACATAGTTAGAATATGATACTATACATGCCTTTAGGCCAGAGTTGGAATTTAGGTCTATCAAGTTGTTCCTTTGGCATCTTCTCGGTGAAGGACTTCAAGGTACGTGATATTATTTAAAAACATAGTTAGAATATGATACTATACATGCTTTTGGGCCAGAGTTGGAATTTAGGTCTATCAAGTTGTTCCTTTGGCGTCTTTTCGGTGAAGGACTTCAAGGTACGTGATATTATTTAAAAACATAGTTAGAATATGATACTATACATGCTTTTGGGCCAGAGTTGGAATTTAGGTCTATCAAGTTGTTCCTTTGGCATCTTCTCGGTGAAGGACTTAAAGGTACGTGATATTATTTAAAAAACATAGTTAGAATATGATACTATACATGCTTTTGGGCCAGAGTTGGAATTTAGGTCTATCAAGTTGTTCCTTTGGCGTCTTCTCGGTGAAGGACTTAAAGGTACGTGATATTATTTAAAAACATAGTTAGAATATGATACTATACATGTTTTTGGGCCAGAGTTGAATTGTAGATCCATCAAGTTGTTCCTTTGGCATCTTCTCGGTAAAGGACTTAAAGGTACGTGATATAATTAAAAAAACATAGTACGAATATGATACTATACATGACTTTGGGCCAGAGTTGAATTGTAGATCCATCAAGTTGTTCCTTTGGCATCTCCTTGGTGACGGCTTTAAAGGTACGTGATATAATTAAAAAAACATAGTACGAATATGATACTATACATGCCTTTGGGCCAGAGTTGACTTGTAGGTCTATCAAGTTGTTCATTTGGCGTCTTCTCGGTGAAGGACTTAAAGGTACGTGATATAATTAAAAGAACATAGTACGAATATGATACTACACATGCCTTTAGGCCAGGGTTGGAATTTAGGTCTATCAAGTTGTTCCTTTGGCATCTTCTCGGTGAAGGACTTAAAGGTACGTGATATTATTTAAAAACATAGTTAGAATATGATACTATACATGCCTTTAGGCCAGAGTTGGAATTTAGGTCTATCAAGTTGTTCCTTTGGCATCTTCTCGGTGAAGGACTTCAAGGTACGTGATATTATTTTAAGAACATAGTTAGAATATGATACTATACATGCTTTTGGGCCAGAGTTGGAATTTAGGTCTATCAAGTTGTTCCTTTGGCATCTTCTCGGTGAAGGACTTAAAGGTACGTGATATCATTTAAAGAACATAGTTAGAATATGATACTATACATGCCTTTAGGCCAGAGTTGGAATTTAGGTCTATCAAGTTGTTCCTTTGGCATCTTCTCGGTGAAGGACTTCAAGGTACGTGATATTATTTAAAAACATAGTTAGAATATGATACTATACATGCTTTTGGGCCAGAGTTGGAATTTAGGTCTATCAAGTTGTTCCTTTGGCGTCTTTTCGGTGAAGGACTTCAAGGTACGTGATATTATTTAAAAACATAGTTAGAATATGATACTATACATGCTTTTGGGCCAGAGTTGGAATTTAGGTCTATCAAGTTGTTCCTTTGGCATCTTCTCGGTGAAGGACTTAAAGGTACGTGATATTATTTAAAAAACATAGTTAGAATATGATACTATACATGCCTTTAGGCCAGAGTTGACTTGTAGATCTATCAAGCTGCTTCTTTGGCATCTTCTCGGTGAAGGACTTAAAGGTACGTGATATTATTTAAAAACATAGTTAGAATATGATACTATACATGCCTTTAGGCCAGAGTTGGAATTTAGGTCTATCAAGTTGTTCCTTTGGCATCTTCTCGGTGAAGGACTTAAAGGTACGTGATATTATTTAAAAAACATAGTTAGAATATGATACTATACATGCTTTTGGGCCAGAGTTGGAATTTAGGTCTATCAAGTCGTTCCTTTGACGTCTTCTCGGTGAAGGACTTAAAGGTACGTGATATTATTTAAAGAACATAGTTAGAATATGATACTATACATGCCTTTGGGCCAGAGTTGGAATTTAGGTCTATCAAGTTGTTCCTTTGGCATCTTCTCGGTGGCGAAATCGATAGTTTCTACCAAGGCCAGTAATTTTTCGAGGGAAATCGAGGGTCACTTCGGTGACATCTCTTTGTGATCTCTCTTGAAAATGAAACTTTTTTAAGTTATGGCCAAGATATACTTCTTTATAAACATTTTTATATTTACTTTATTTTTCTTTTTAAACTTGTAGTATTTCATTTATAACATAAATAAAATATGGAAATGATGAAAATATCATCACCTTCAAACTAAAAAGTACAAAAATTTTCATGATGTCTAGAATGTATAATAGAAAATTATTTTGTATTATCATACACCTATCAAATATAACTTCTTTTTAGTGTAGCTATTTATAGTGAATAGAACTACCATTAATCAGTAACGCATTCTTATCAATGTATATGAGAACTCAACTCAACATGACTCGAGCTGATTGCGGATAATATATCCATGCTAAACATTTCTGAAGACCATCCTAGAAAAGTAATCGGTTCATTGAGCAAGTAAACTAATTTAATTCTGTGTATATTGAGAATAATTAAATTATCTTTCAAATAGTTGGCTAGTCATAAAAAAATCACTCTTCTTATTCATGCCTCTCATTTTTTATTGCTTCCCTCCGAAAAAAAGCCAAATACATCATTTTTAATGGGACTACAGTTGACGTCAATTTTAAATTTCTGTTGAAGATGCTGTATTTAACTTGTTTTTTTTTTTGAAGAAACTGAAGAAAGAAAAAGAATAACGCTGTTCAAACTATTATTAACAATAACATGTTTTGTAAAGCTAATATGTATATCATTCTAAGTACGTAACAAAATGTCTGCCAGGCTTTGGTATTTTTATTATCACTCACACAATTTATGTAAACCTGTGTACGTATAATATTGTCTGTTACTAAAAATAATATCCAATATACAGAGGAACTGAACTTTATGTATGACACTATTTCTCTATAGAAACAATTTATTATCATTATTATTATAGGTAGGCTATATCTTTTTTTGACAGTGGGAAAAGGATATTTTTTACTCTAATTCTACGTATTCGCCTAAAGGAGTAGTTCTTTCGGTTCATGAAAGTGCGTACACGATATATGGTACCTTATTACGTACATACATACACCGTTAATAGGATTCTGAATGTGATTTGAAATAGCTTATATAAAAGTGCACTTTTTTTTAATAGTAATCATGTATTCTATGATTTGTTTTATTATTACAAGTTCGCTTACTATTATCTTTTCTTGGACAAATAAATATATTAGGCTAGTTATATATAATATAAGTTTGTCGTGTAATTTTAATAAGTCGGATAAGTTGATTTATTATCATCATATTTACTGAAACAGAAATAAAAATATACATCATATGTCAGAAAATATTATTTATGCAAAGGTACACTTGCAGGACAGGGTAGTAAGGCAGTCATGGGGGGGGGAAGGATGGTGCGACAACAGAAAGGTATGACTTCAAGTACCTGCTCTTTAAAGGTTTAATTTGTGTATTATAACGTTAACTATGTTTACAATATAAATGTTTTATTGTGCATAATATTTTTTGAAGTAGAAACAAATAAAACTGCTGTCAAAAAAAAAAAGACCGCCACAAACTATTTTAGAATAATAAAACCAGGAACTTTGTATAAATGTATTTTTTTTTTATATTCAAACTAAATAAATAAAATGTTTCGTCAACTTCGACATCATTCCATAAAATGGACACGTTCCTATTCAACACCTATTCAAACACGACTTGATTATAATAAAATGGCCGAGAATCCTCAAGCGATCAAAGAAAATATGATAAAACGTAACCATTGTCCTATTGATCCTTACCATGTCAAAACTTTAAATGAACGTCGTCTTGAAAATTATAATACACTTTTACACTTACGTTCTCAACGTAACACGTTATCCAAAGTAACTTCTTCTTCTAACAAGGATAAAAAGAATAGAGATCCAGCACTTATCCAACAAGCAAAAGAACTAAAACAACAAATTAAACAAATTGAAGCAGACTTAACAACAACTGAAACAGAACTATTACACTGTGCTATACAAATTCCCAATGATACCCATCCAGAAGTCCCAGTCGGTCCTGAATCCAACGCTCGAGTAATTAAAATCGTCAATGAATCACTACTACAAGAACAGAAAAAATATGAGGACCATATCACTATTGCAACAAGATTGGGTATGATCGATTTAGAACAAGCTGCCCTAGTGAGTGGATCCAGTTTTTATTATCTTGAAGGCTATGGTGCATTTTTAGAAACTGCTTTAATACAATATGCAATGGACAAGGCTGCATCAAAAGGATTTTTAGGTGTGATTACTCCTGATATTGTAAGAACGTCCATTGCTTATGGATGTGGATTTCAACCACGTGCGGGTGAAAGTTCTCAAATTTATCATGTTCAAGCGAATGAAGAGGATGCACTTTGTTTGGCTGGTACAGCAGAAATACCTTTAGCAGGAAAATTTGCAACCAAAGTTTTAGAGGAAACAGGATTACCAAAACGACTGGTTGGATATGGTAGAGCGTATCGTGCTGAAGCAGGAGGTCGAGGAACAGAAACAAAAGGATTATATCGCGTTCATCAATTTTCTAAAGTAGAACTTTTTGCAGTTTCTACTGAACAACAAAGTGATGCTCTATTGGAACAATTTAGAGAAATTCAGGAGGAAATGTTTACTGAATTGGGTTTATGTTTTAGGTAAAAAAAAAAAAAAATTGGGCTGTTCATAATGCGTATTCATTTTACTTAATGGTTGTAAACAAAACAAAACAAAATATGGTTTCTTTTAGAGTATTGGACATGCCTACAGAAGAATTAGGTGCAAGTGCATATAGAAAATATGATATTGAAGCATGGATGCCAGGAAGAAACACTTGGGGAGAAGTGAGTAAAAAGAAAAAAAGTATAAAGTAATTGGATAATAGATTGAACCTAATTGTTTTATATATATATATATATTTTGAAGATATCATCTACATCCAATTGTACGGATTATCAAGCACGTCGATTATCCATTCGATATAGACCAACACATAATACCGGTAAAAATACATTTTTCTGTCATACAATTAATGGTACAGCCATTGCAGTACCACGCATTATTATTGCCATTCTCGAAACATTCCAACAACCGGATGGATCTGTCAAAATCCCTCAAGTATTACAAAAATGGTTACCAGGTCAACCAAGTATATTATCCCCTACTACTCTTTAGTAAAATGAATATACATTATATATAGAGGAAAAGAGAAAGTAAAAATATAAATGTAAATTGTATATAAAATAAATATAAATATGAATGAGATTTTGTATTTGTATACTTTTTTTTTATCGTTATTATTTTATTGATAAAAATCTTCATCTTTAACAGCATTTTCATCTTCTTTATAAATTTTGATGGTTTTATCTGCTTCACCCGTAATTAAACGCAAACCAGTACGATCAAATGTACTGGCAAAAATACCAGCTTCTGCATCAAGTGAACCTGGTTGTACTGTTGTTTCCATAGATTGGAATTGGTATCCTGATCGCCAATCATGGAATCCCATAGAACCATTGTCGCCTAATGTAAAAAAGATAAATATTCATTTTAATTTATATACTCCTTTCCATGTCCCTCCCTCCCTTCTTAATTCAAATGAAAATACATATGGATATATAATTACCACCAGAAAAGATAACACCATCTTGATTAACAGATAATGTATTGATAATCGATTTACGACCTTCATAATTTTGAATAAATGTACCCTCAGGACATTTCCAACCCTTTATATTATCTGCACTTCCACTAACAAAACCAAATTCTGTTGGATGAATAGCGAGCGCTCGTACACTCTTTTTATGATGTGTCAATACACCCATTGTTTTTCCTGCTGCCAAATCCCACAATCGAATTGTACTATCCATTGAACCTGTAATCACTTGAGGATCTGCTTCTTGACATTTGACATCAGATACAGTACTTGTATGTCCTGTCAATACATGTACATTTTGTTTTGTTCTCATATCCCAAACCTAAAAAAAACCACATTAATATTATTTTCCTTTTTATAACCCATTATTAACAAAACAAATAACTTACTCTTGCTGTAGCATCACGACCACTTGTAACTAAAACATCCAGTGTAGGATGTAAACTTAAAGAATAAACACCTGAAAGATGTCCATGATATTGACGAATAACCTTGTTTTGTTCTAAATCCCAACATTTAACCATTTTATCTTCACCACATGAAAATAAATATGGATGTCGTGGTGATACTGCTAATCCACGTACTGTACTAATGTGACCTGTCAATGATAATTTAAGTGTACCCGAAGCCAAATCCCAAATCTTGATTGTACGATCACCAGCACCTGTAGCAAACCATTTATTTCCTGGTTCAACAGTGACAGCTCGTACCCAACCCAAATGACCACTAATAACACGCATAAGTTTCCATGGAGCATGCCATACAGGTTTAATAGTTTTAGCTCTTGCACGACGTACAAGTGATCCACCACCTGAACCAGTTGTATCATTACTGAAGATTTCTGAAACTCGATCTTTGGATCGTAATGAAACGATACCTTGTTTTGCTTTTTCGTCGACTCTGTAATAAAATAATAAAAAGGGTTAACTTGTTGAGTTTTTGGGGATGGTTGTTCTTTCTTTTTTTTTTAAAAAAAAAAAAAATGGCAACACATTACTCGGTAGTTGATTTCTTTGGAATTGTATCAATAAGTTGTTGAACAGCACTATCGTCAGGTGTTACATCTTCCATAGTTGTCTTTTTGGCAAGTTTGGCTTTTTGTGCTGCTTCTCTTTGTTGTTTTACAAGTGCTTCAGGTAATGTACGTACTTGACCATATTCATCGCTTATTTTACTCGTTAATTTAACACGTTGACTATAAAGAATAAAGTAATTGTTTTTATTTTTTTAAGTTTCAATGGATACTTTCTTTTAAATAGACACGCGTATACCCTAAAAAAGTTTTGAGATCAATTTATATAAAAATAAAAAGAGATCAAAAATTATTATTTTACCTAGTCATCTCGTCCATGGAAGGTTGACCATAATTATTTGAAAATAAAAGTCGTGTTCGTTTTGCTGATTCTGTTACAATAGATTCCATGGATTGAGTTACTTCCAATGGTAAATTGTGTTCTTCTACTGGTCTTTTTTCACCCACTGCTGCAACCATGATTATATATTATAAGTGTGTGTGTGTGTGTATACAAGGAGAGAGAGGAAGAGTTGACTTTTTTTTTTTTTTTTAAATAGCGTTTTCAAATAGCTGGAAATCAAAAAATTTAACAAAGCAGAAACTTATTCATTTGAATTAAATCTTGTGTTATTATATTATTGCCTTCCAAAAGTTTTATGGACTTTTGAATATAACAAAATATTAAGTTACTAAGTTTGAAAAGAACAAAAAAAGGGTCTTTTTAAGAAAGAAATGGAATTGACGGGAAAAAGGAGAGAGAGAGGAAAGGGAAGGAAATAATAGATAATAAATATATAATAGTATAAAGGAAAAGAGAAAGAGTATATCCTAATTCTATACTGATACACACGGATAACAAGATGATGGATGATGATGAATAACTGGATGATTTGATGAGGTAAATAGGGTAAGTTTGATTTGTAATAGTAATAATAATAGTTTAGTAAAAGAAGGTGTTATAGAATTTAAAGAATAATACAACAAGAATCCTTATCAGGACTATTTGATTTTTGTTGTCTAAGTTTTCTATCACGAATTTGACGCATTAAAGTGATATATACTTGTTCAACATTTTGTCGAGTTTTTGCTGATGTTTCAATATAAGGACAATGCCATTCATTTGCTAATGAAGATGCTTCACTATTTTCAACTTTTCTTAAATGTGCTAAATCAACCTTATTACCAACAAGAATAAATGGTACCTATTATTTATATCACACACACACACACACCGCGTAACAATTTAATTCATTAGTTATTTGTACTTCTCTTTCCTTTTACATATAATAAATATATATATCCTCCCCCCCCCACCTTTCCTTCAACTGTATATAATCCTCTCCTTTGTTTATTTACCGTTTCATCATCAAGTACACGAAGGATTTGATCACGGAATTCTTGAGTATGTTCTAATGATTCATGTTCACATACCGAAAATACGCATAAAAAACCTTCACCCGATCGATAATAATTATCACGAATCTAAAAAAAAAGGAAATTATTAAAATCATTATTATTATTATTATTATTTAATTTCTATAATATACAAAAAAATACCATGAAAAAAATACTTACAGCAGCATATTCTTCTTGACCAGCAGTATCAAGAATATCTATTTGACATTCTTGATTATCGAGAACAACTTTCTTTCGATATGCTAATAAATTTCATCATCATTTCCATTTAGTTATAATGGGAGGTTTTTTTAAAATAAAATAAAAGGAGAAACATTATTTTTAAAACAAAAAAAAAAAAATACTTCATTGTAATAAATAAATATATAAATGAAAAAGTTGGAAGGTATTGGGGGGAGGGTTCATAATTGAAAGAAATAACTTACAATCGGCTTTAGTTGGATCATATTCTTCAACAAAATCACCATACATGTATTGTAAAGTTAATGCTGATTTACCAACACCACCTGAACCCACCATAATGACTTTATGTAACGGTAATGATTGTTTTGCTTTAGCTTTGGCCATTATATAAATTGTTTATTGATTATTTTGTTGGATGATGTTCTTTTTTTTTAAAAGTCGTTTCAATTCAAGGACTATTACTGAGGGAGAATTGGTTTTAGCGGGAAAAAAAAGAAAAGTAAAAAAGAGAGAAGGTTGCTTACACAGGAATTATAAAATGGTTCGAAATATTAAGTGTAACACACACACACACACACACACATGTAACTTCTTCCAACCCCTCCCCCCCCTTTTTTTTTTCTTCCTCCCCTTTCGCCCCCCCCCCAAAAAAAAAAGAACCCTCATTGATTTCATTCAAACAAGAAATATATTTTTATTATTTAAGAAATGATACATTGTTCATCTGGAAGAGAACCACTGTGACTATTCTTTCTACTCGTTGTTGTTCTTATTCCTCCTGTTCCTAATTTATTACGTTTTTCTTCCATTGGACCTCGTTGCGTATTAGCTATGGTATGAGATAATAAAGCAGGATTTTCACTTAATGCTTTAATTTCATGAGGGGTTAATCCTAATGTTTGTGCATATTTGGCGATATTGGCTGCTTGGGGATGATCTGGATGGACCCCACAACTTAAAGTTCTTGCAAATTCAGGTTCCATTTGAATAGTTTTTGATTCTGTCGGTCTTTCTCCTTGACGATTATAAATTTTTGCAGAAAAGACATACTATATAAATAGTATTTATATTAGTTTATATATTGATTACGTATGATTTATCTAAATAATAGTAATAATCTACTTACATCATAAGAAGGTTGTTGATTATTTACTTTAGGTGGACAAGAAAATGATTTAGATTTACATTGTTCGTGACACATAAGTGAACATACTTGACAAAAAGTAATTTGATCATTAATAGATTCACCACATACTTTACATTCACATACTAATTTATTTATAAATAGAAAAAGTGAGATTAAAAATTCATTGTTTGTATTGATTGTTCCTTTTTTATATGTACTTACTTTTACCAAAAGATGTAAGAGTAAATCGATGTTGTCCAGAATGATTGTAATGATATGTATCAGATTCAATACTACAATGACCTTTATCATTCATTGTATTTTGCCTATCAAAGTAATTTTCACCTAAACCTGTTTTTTCATGATCATCTGGCATGATATTATAATAAATACGTGGATATTGTAAATTTCTATCATTTTCAATAATAATGGGCTCATCTATATATAAAAGAAATGTAAGTACAATAACAATCAATGTATTTTATGCATATATATAATTACCTCTTGTTGGTACGATCGTAGGTCTCTTGTTTTTATTACTTTCATGTACAGAAGAAAGACTGTTATTTCCACTAACAACAGGAGAAGATGCTGCTGATGATGATGATAAACTTGAAGAAAATGATTCAAAAGAAGAAGAAAAAACTGTTGATGAAGAATATGTAGATTGTTGTTGTTGCTGTTGTTGCTCTGATGATATTAAAGAAGGACATTGTTGTTTATGTTTAAGAATCCATGGATGCAGTTTTAATTCAGATGCACTAGGTCGGTTTTCAGGATCTTTTTGAAAACATTGTTTTAAAAAGTCTTGCATTTCAAATGATATATTTTCAGGTAAAGGTGGATAATCATCTTCAACAATTCGAAACATAGCCGACATTGCAATCATATTTGAATAAGGTGGTTTACCAGTAGCTAATTCTATTAATGTACATCCAAGAGACCTATTACAAATTATTTTAATTAATCATCTTGTATTAAATATATATATATATATATATATAGATTACGTACCATATATCAGATTTAGGTGTTGCTCCTTTTAATTCAATCACTTCAGGTGCCACTATTTAAAAATGAATTACGTATGTTTTAAATAAGAATGAGTCTCTTTTACATCTTTTTTTTTGTCTTTTAAAACATAGTACACTACTTACTCCAATTTGGTGTTCCAGAAATAGCACCATCATCAATATTTTCTTTAATTTTTAAATTTAATGACACACCAAAATCGGATAATTTGACATCCCCTGTTTTTGTAGTAAGAATATTGGCTGCTTTAAGATCACAATGAACAACCTATCATTATAATTAATACGTAATTAGTAAAAAAACAAATTAGAGTGAATTAATTAACAAATATTTACAGAATTCGCATGAAGATATTCTAAACCATTTAAAAGTTTAACACAGAATGAAGCAACTAATTTTTCTGGAAAAGCACCAAATGATTTTAATGTTGACATAAGGGATCCATTTTCTGCATATCTAAATTACATATAATTAGTTTATGTAAAAACAATACAATATATATATATATATACATATATAAAAAGAAACATACTCAAGAACAATATTTATATGATTTTTACTTCTTACAAAACCAAGATAACTAATAACATTTGTATGTAAAAGAGTTCGTAATAAACCAACTTCTTTCTATAATTGTTCAAAAAAAAAAAGTCATGATTAGAATAGAAAAAAAAAATTTTAATGCAAAATAAACAAATAAATAATAAAAGATACTTGCCATGATTTCTTCATCCAACATACCATCATCACCCACTTGAAGTCGTTTTACTGCTACAATTTCACCAGTCGCCAAATCAAGAGCTCTAATAACATTCATTTAAGATGTTTAATATTTAATGATATAATTATTTTTATAAAGAGAAATAAGAGACAAAAATCTGACACATTACTTGTATACTGAACCAAATTGACCTTTACCAATACAATTACCCAATTGCTATTTATAATTATTAAAGCAACAACAATAATAATAATAATATTAATAATGACCCTTCAAAAACAAACAAACCTTCTCAGCGTCTATTATTCAATAAATTAAAATTTACTTACAAATTGTGAGCTTGGTGCACCATCTTTACTTTTTAATGAAAGTGTTTCACGTTCTTTTTCTTTTCTTTTATATCCTTCTTCCTCTTCTTCAAGTGAATCCAAGAAAATTTGATGATCCATTTTTGCACTTTGTTGTTGCTCAGTAGTTGATTCGATTGATGTTGATCTTGACATACTTGTTGTACATTGATGAATCATTGACTCTTCTTCATCTTCTACATCTTGTTGTCTTTGACGTAAACTAATAGTAGGTGCAGAAGGTCTTCTTTTATCAAAATTATAATGTGCATGAGAAGTAATAGAGCCCCCAACAAGTTCTTTTTCTTCTTCCCGACTAATATAATGACTTTGGCGATTCAATGCTTTGTTTCTTCTTTTCTTTGTTGATCTTAAAGGTGATTTGGGTGGTCGTAATGTATTTTGATGTATTCCAGAAGATGTTGATAAAGAAGTTTGTGGAATAGGTGGAAATCTATATTCTTCAGCTACTTGTTGATATGATTGAGCTCGTTCATGTCTTGTTGGAAAAGATGTTGATGTGAAAACTCCATGGACGTTTAAATATTCCAAACAAGAAGATTCAAGGAATTCATCATCTTCATCATCATCATTCTTACTATTATAATTATTATTATTATGTACTCCTTGCTTATTTTTCTCCTTGTTTTTAGGAGTTATTTGATCTTTCTTGTTATTGTTATTCTTGTTATAATTATTATTACTCTTATTGACAAAAGGATGATCTTTGTCTGTAGAATGTAATCGAGCAAGTGTCAATATAGTATGAAGTACCTATAGTAATAATAATAATTTAAAAAAAAATGAAGTTTTAATTGATATGTTTTCTTTTCTCTACGATCGTCATGCATCTCATCCCCCTCCCCTAAATCACTTTAATACATAAAAATATATACATATTTGTTAAGAAAACACCACTCAACAATAAACTTAATTCTTATTACTTACAGAAGTAATATTTTTCCCTTCAAATAAATCTACAGCTTCAAATAATTCAGATTCATCTAAACCAATCTATTAATATTAAACATATATTTTAATTAGTTTGCCAAGATATGAAAAAAAAAACTTTATTTTTTGTTATATACGTCATTATTATTACCTGTCGAGCACCTTGTAAAAATCGTGCAATATTATCAATCTAAAATGTATAAACTTAATAGGTGAGTATAACTTTTTTTTTTTTAAAATCATCATTTCTTTTCGTACCTTAACAAAAGATAAATCCTTTTGTCCAATATTTTTAATGGTTCCTGGTCGAACAATATTCACAAGTCTATCATTATAAAATGTTAATGCGCGCATCCATTTGTCTTCACCCAAAAACATAATGGATTTATTTTTTGAAATAACCCTTCCCCCCCCCTTTTTTTATTATTATGATAAAAAAAAATAGACTTACTTGCAAAGAATAATGCCATCTTTAAGAGTATGTCTTAATTCTTCAATAGATTGAATAGATATATCTTCAATATGTCGATTCAAAAATTCAATAATATAGAATTGTTCATCTTTTGGTAATTCATCCAATCTTTTGACTAATACATTCGGATTTTTATTACATTTATTAGGAAATGCTTGTGATGTTGCTGTTGATATCATCATTTTGTTGTTGTTGTTATTATTATTATTATTAGAATATTAAAATAAAAGAAACTAGAAAAGAAAACAACAAAAAAAAAAGAGAAAACGATTATAATTATACAAAATAATAAAATATTGAGGATTAGGTCTATTATTTTTTCATTATATATAAAAAAAGAAATTCAACTCCTTCTAGCTCCTTTCTTTTTCTTTTTTTAAAAGAAGAAAATAATAATCTTTTAGTAGTACGTAGTAATTAAAAAAAACAAGTGTCAAGGAGAGAAGCAAAAACATAATAATAATATCATTATTATTACTTTTTACTACGTAGATATTTCATAAATTTCAAATATGAGAAAAAAAGATGAAGTAGCTTTCCTTTTCTGATTATTGTATAAATATTACATATATAACATAGACCAACTTTTTTTTTTTTTTTTTTTTTTAGTTTTAGTTTCAAGGAGTATTATCATATAGGTATATATATTGAAATATAATTTAACAACGATATAGAAAAAAAAGTGTATCTCAAATAAAAACTCCTCAAGTGAGTTTCAAGGATGTAATTTTGACCAATGTAAAGAAAAATAAAGGAGGAAGGTGGGGAGGGGGAGAGTTGTCAGATTCAATAAAAATAATAAAAAAATGGTAGGGGAGTTATATATAGATGAATAATAATAATCTATAATATACTCATACTACGTATTAACATCAACTTCAAGATTTCTTTTTACTACTGTTGTTTAAATTAAGAGTAAATTATGCATGAAGAATGAAGTTTATGTAATAAAAAAACAGTTAGTACCAAGGAGAAAATCAGTAATACTAACAATCACTTTATAAAGAATATATACAGCTACTCTATGTCTTATTTGTATAGACATGGTCTCTCTATTCTACACTAGACTATATGCTCTTATGATTATATGATTGGAGCATAAAGTACATTGAATTCCCATTAGTGCAATGTACACAATGTTTATAATAGACAAAAAGTGACTTAGTTTTCTAGGCAGATAAAATGTTCTGTTATGAAATAAACTGATGTCTTTTACTCATTAATCAAAAGTATATATAATATAGAATGCACACGTTATGTGTTGTGTGTTTACTGTTGTAAAATGGTTACAGTACTCTTATTAATTGCTTCTTCTTGTTTGATAATATGAAAATTAGTCTTTCTCTCTCCCATCCCCCCCCCTCACTTTACATACAGTATATGAAAGAAAAAGAAAATCAAACTTTGTAAATATATGTTTGTAGATTTATATATTCGTCATTTTTAAATATCAAATAAAAAGCCAAACACACACCCTGTTTAAATAACAAACATTAAAAAATAATAGTATTTACAGATTAATCGGATTGATACTTATAATTTTTCACTCTATGTTGTAAAAAAGAACATGGATAATTGTTTATTTTTATGAGCTTTTATTATTATTTGTTGTTGTCTAACTTTGTACGTTTTGATTTTAAACTTTTAATAAAGATATTATTTAGTCTAATGATATAAAGTTGGGATTATAATTATAAATCTATTATCGATCAAAGAAAAAAAAAGATCACATACTATAAAAAAAAGCTTTTACTAGGCACTAATAGATATATATTTGTATAATATTTTTGAACAATGCTGACAATGATCATTGTTACACCCGATACATGTTATGCAAAAAAAAATATAATACGTATGTAAATAGAGTTTTCCTATTTAGGAAATTACCACATTCAAAGTTATACGGAAGCAATATTAAACCACAGAATATGACTTGAATGACGTCTAACAAGAACTTTGTGAAAGCGGTACGTATTATTTAGTTGAAAGCAGAAGTTGATCCATGACGACGTCTGTGAAAGCCCGCATTATAGTTTATTCTATGGTACAGTGATGATAAAAATTTGGTAAAATTACAAGAATGTGTGATAGGACACAGCGTACGACAATTTTTTCAAACAACAAGCCAATAACTCTATACGTAAGTAACTCGAATTTTTTTCTTTCACTAGAAAAAGAAAAAGAACAAATACAAGAAGCCCAAGAATTACGTAAGAAAAGTGAGAAATCGAATAAATTTATTTTTGGATACGTATCTGTTAATCTTTCGTGAATGAAACGTATTTTTTTTCTGTTTAATCCATTTGTTTTTAGGCGTATTGTCATTCGTATATCCCGTCGTAAACCAGTGAAACTATCTCTGAGTACTTTGATTCGTTTTTTTTTTTAAAAAAAAGCTTTTTATCAATGTTAGTATATACTCCATTGGACCAACTAAAAAACTTATTAAATACTCCAACGAATAACGTTAATGCTCCTGATGTATTATCCTGCTCGGGCAATTATACTATAAGTTTTTTAGTTGTTATTTATGACAACTACTTTTTTTTTTTTTTGAAAATGTATCCAGCTAATGTATAATATTGTTCGATTTTTCTTAAAAAAATATATATAATCCTCATTTTAATTTGCTCTAGAAGTAATAAATAAAGTTAATACAAATAATATTAGAAATAATACCTTGGAGATATCATGAAAACACGTTTACGTTATTAGTTAAAAAAAAAAAGAGAAAAAAAAGAGAAGTAAATCCATAGCAATAAATGTAAGTGGTCAATGCTTCTTTAAAACAATAAAATCCAAATAAGGAAATCGGGGTTTCCCAATGGGGAAAGATACTTGTAATGTTCTCCTTGATAATAATGAATAGTAAATTTCTAACCTTCTCCAAAGGCAAAAAACTATTAAAATATGGCTCCATTCTATGCTGTGAAGCCGGACAATGCTCTGAAACGAGCTGAAGGTAAATAGAAAAGAATGGATAGATGAATAAAATAGATGGATGGATCGAAAAACGAAGACGAAAAAAAACCGAAACGCAAATAAAAAAAAAAAATCGGATGGATACAAAATAATGGATAGAACCACTTTTATATAAATGATACGAATTTTACTGACGATGAAAAAAATTGATGACGTGTTTTTATAATTAGAATTATGTGCTTCTGGTCAAGATGCCGTTGCATTACAAACTCTTCATGAAGTTGTCCTTTCCAAGCGCTCACGCAGTTATGCACTTAACATTATGGAGCCCATCATGCTCAAATATATTGAGCTTTGCGTTGTATTACGTAAGGGCAAATTGGTGAAAGAAGGTCTTCATCAATACCGTAACATTGCCCAAAATACCAGCGTCAACAGCATCGAGGTTCGTTTAAGAATATATTCATCATCAACAACAACAAAACAACTATTATTTTAATCAAGATGATTGAATTCGATACATACGCGTTTTTTTTTTGATGGAAAATTGGAAAAAATGATGGAATAACTTACATCTTTCTTTTTTTATATAAAAAAAAAACTATAGACTATTATTAACAAGCTTCTCGAATTGTCTGAACAAAAAGTCGCTGAAGCCCGTGCCAAGGCTGATCAAATTACTGTAGAATCTATCGATGATCTCGAAGCATCAGAAACACCTGAATCGATTATGCTTAGCACTGTCAGTGGTGAACAAACCAAAGATAGAACCGATCGTGCTGTCGTCACTCCTTGGCTTAAATTCTTGTGGGAAGCTTATCGTACTGTCTTGGATATGCTTCGCAACAATGCTCGTTTGGAATCCTTGTATCATGCTGTCACCAACAAAGCCTTTGCTTTCTGTTTGACCTATGCTCGCAAGACTGAATTCCGTCGTCTTTGTGAAATTTTACGTAACCACTTTCAAAACATGTCCAAATATTCACATCAACCTCATTCGATCAATGTCAACGACCCCGAAACTTTACAACAATATTTGGACGCTCGTTTCACTCAATTGAATGCTGCTGCTGAATTGGAATTATGGCAAGAAGCTTTCAAGTCAGTCGAAGATATTCATACTTTGTTGACTACCTCCAAGCGTCCTCCTAAACCAGTCATGATGGCCAATTATTATGAAAAATTGACCAAGATCTTTATGGTCAGTGAAGATTATTTATTCCATTCCGCTGCATGGAACCGTTATTCCAACTTTGAACGTATGATCAACAAGAGTTTGACGGATGATGAACAATCGCGTATGGCTTCCGTTGTTTTACTTTCAGCTCTTGCTATTCCTATTATCACCACCACCAAAACCCGTCCTGGTTATGTTGAACAAGATGAACACCGTGTTCAAAAATTAAACCGTTTGTCTACATTGATGGGCTTGTATCAACATCCTACTCGTACAGGTTTACTCAAGGAAGCTCTCAACAAGAATATCTTGTCTCGTGTTCGTCCTGAAATTCGTGAGTTGTACAACATTCTTGAAGTCCAATTCCATCCCTTGTCTATTTGCCGCAAGATCAACCCTATCATGACCAAGCTTGCTGAAGATCCTGACATGGCCAAATACGTGCGTCCTCTTCATCAAGTCATCTTGACCCGTCTTTTGCAACAATTGTCTCAAGTCTATACAACCGTCAAGTTAGACTTTGTTTTAAAGTTAGCTTCTTTCCCCGAACCTTACAATTATGATGCTGCTACCATTGAAAAGTTCATTATGAACGGTTGTAAACGTGGTGAATTGAACATCCGTATCGATCATTCTTCTCAAAGTTTAATGTTCGAGACTGACTTGTTTGCTCCCCCCAAAGATACTGTTGCCGAAGGTATTCAACTTCAATCTTCGCCCGCTGATCTCATGCGTACACAATTGTCTCGTCTCGGTAACAGTTTACAAGCTGTTGCTCAAATGATTGATCCTTCCGTAAAAGCCAATGCTGAACAAGCCAAACAAGAAGCTCTTGCACGTGCTGTCAAGGGTATTGAACAAGAACACAAAATCACTTTACAACGCAAGGCTACTATTGAACGTCGTAAGGAAATTATTGAAACCGAATTATCTCGTAAGGAAAAATTGGCTGCTCAAGAAAAGGCTGCTGCTGCTGCCAAGAAGGCTGAAGCTGAAAGAAAACGTGTCGAAGAAGAACAAAAACGTCGTGAAGATGAACGTGTGAAACGTGTTCAAGATGAAATTCAACGTGATCAAGCTAAACGTATTGCTGAAGAAATTACGGCCAAGACTGGTTTACAATTGAAGCCTGAAGAAATTGAAAACTCAGATGTCAAGACTCTTTTGGACTTGAAGGTGACTCGATTACAAACCGAACAAAAGGAATTGAGCGATCGTTTGAAACAAATTGGCAAACGTTTGGATCATACCGAACGTGCTTATCGTAAAGAAGAAATTCCTCTTTTGGAAAAGGATTATGAACATCAACAAAAGGCTGATAAGACTTTCTATGAAGCTGCTCGTAAGGCTGAATTAGAAGCTTCCAAGGAAAGACATACAGAAAATATGAAGATTAAGGGTCGTTTGGCTCGTATTTTGGATGATTACATGGAATATAAACAAAAACAACAAGATAAGGTGGCTAGTGTTGTTGAAGCTCAACGTCGTGCTATTGATGAAGCTATTGCTAAAGCCAAGGAAGAACGTATTGCTCAATGGCGTGCTGCTCGTGAAGAATATTTGGCTCATCGTGAAGCCGAAGAACGAGAACGTCAACAACGTGAAGAAGAAGAACGTCAACAAAGAGAAGCTGAAGAACGTGAAGCTGAAGAAAAACTTGCTCGTCTTGCTAAAGAAAAACAAGAACGTGAAGAATATAACAAGTAAGAAATGAAGACTTTCATAATTTTAAATTATTTATTTATTGACGCTTTATTATAATTATTATCTTATAGGAAACAAGAAGAACAATTACGTAAACAACAACAACGTGAACGTGAAATTGAAGAAAAACTTGCTGCCAGGAATGCTAATCCAACAGCTCCTCCTGCTCGTGCTGCTCCTGCTAGCTCTTCGGGTGGTAGCTACGTGCCACCTGCTTTGCGTGCTAGACAACAAGCTGCTGCTGCTTCCGGTGGTGACGGTGAAGATAGCTGGCGCAGTGGTGGACGACCTGCTGGATCTTCATTCGGTGGTCGTGATCGTGAACCCCGTCGCTTCGCTGACCGTGAAGACCGTCGTTTCGGTGGTGATCGTGAACCTCGTCGCTTCGCTGACCGTGAAGAACGTCGTTACGGTGGTGATCGTGAAGAACGTGGTTGGTCTACAGCTGGTTCACCTCGTCGTACTGGTACTCCTGCGCGTGAAGAACCTCGTGAAGATCGCTGGCGTCCAAAAAGTCGTGCCCCCGGTAATGGTGGTAACGATGATGGAGGTTGGCGACAAGTTGGCAAATAAAATAATTTATCCTCATTATTTTAAGTAATCATCAAAAAAAATCCGTCTTTTTCCCTTTTCTTTAAAAAAAATCTTTTTTTTTTTGTTTCCATCCTATATACGCGTTATATATATTAAATCCTTTCTATTGTTAAATCACTCTTTTTGTTTCCGCTATTTAAAAAAAAATAGTTATAATAAAACATATATCATTATGTGCCCTTTTCTCTCTCTCTCTCTCTCTCTCTCTCTCTCTGTGTGTGTGTGAACTAGAAACATACATTTGATCATTGTACTAACTAGTTAACAATAAGTAAAACTTAAAAGATTTGTTATAAATAATATAAAAAAGAATATCTTTGTTAAAATGTAATGTAGATTCGTGTGGATGTTTTTATACGCTTCTTTTAATGTGTCTGTGGGTGTGGGTGTGGATGCGTGGAACACAAAAAGGTGGAGGGGGAGAGGGGTAAGAAATAAAATGATTGATTTGAAAAAAGAAAGGGTTATTTATATCCCATATCAAAATAATTTTACTTTCTCACTTTTTGTTTATTATTGTTATTGTTATTATTATTACTAACAACCACCAATTTGTTCCACCATGACATCAATTGTATCGCCATCATCCATATCAAGCTATAATTTATCATATTATCATTAGTCAAACTCCAATTAACAATAGAGAAATAAAAATATTATTTAGTTTTAACTTACGCCTTGTGGTGTATCAGTAGCTAATACACGATGACCATCATATAAGAAACGAACTGATCCTGGAGATTTGCCTTGACGTTCACAATAAGCATCCATCAATTTTCGTAAAGGAGTTGATTGTTTAATCTTGAAAAATACTTCATTGTTATCCTATATAATGAGCAAGAAAAAGAAAAGACACGTTAAAAATGGTTTTCAATTCTTTTTCATTCAAAATAATTATAATAATAATAATAATATAGTGAAAACTTACACCACCAACTACTTTAATATTAATATGTTCATTACTACCTGTAATTTCTTTTTTTTCAACTTTCTTTTCACCGTCCATTTTTATTTTTAATTTCTTTTATATAAAATGTTTTCTTTATTGTTTGTTGTTTTTGTTCTCTGTTATATTTGACAACGAATATAAAATTTACAAAAAGAAGTCGTTGGAAAAATAAAAGAAAAAAGGGTTAAAAGAAACCTTGTCTCGTGTTTTTCCTCTTTACTCTTTTTTGAATCAAAATAAAAATATAAAATCCCGACAAAAGCCCTTCCAAGTGTTGGCGCAGCTTTTTTCTTTTTAAACTTTTTTTCACACACACACACACACACAAACATAAAGTATTTAAATTAATATAATGAATGACAATGACTTGGCAAAAAGACTAGCACAATTAAAAGAAGAAAAAGAAGTGAAAGAAACGTAAGTTTGTTGAGAAAAAAGTTTTTTGTTATATAATGAAGAAAGAAGTTTTAACTTGATTAGCGATGAAGAACTAGCACAACGGTTTGAAAAGGTATTTTCATCACAACAACAAGAGCCTGTTAATAAATATGTTATTCCAAGTGATACAGATATGGATGAGGTAATAAGGATTTTTAAATATATATAGAGTATACAATGAAATTAATTTATTATGATTATTATTGTATAGATTGAAAACTTGTTACAAGATGTGGATTTATTAAGTAGTGATGGAGAAGAACAAGATGAGGATCATGTTTTAGATTATGTTCATTATACAGAAAAGAAAACAACAAAACAAGATGATAAAATGAAAGAAATAACAAAAAGTTTTCTTGGAGAAGAAGAAGGAAAAGAGGATATTACATTAGATAATGAAAGTAATGAATTATTGAATCAAATCAAAGATCAAGTGGATGTAGAAAAGAAGTATTCTCATCTTGATAAACAACGTGAATTGGATTTGGAAAAACGTTATCTTGAACTTAAACAAAATCCACCTAACCTTTCTCCAATATCATCAACGCAAGAAGATAATAAACAACGATTACCTGGTCCACCACCCAAACCTATTCAAGAAACTGAATTTCATGATGAAATGGATGATTGGTGTATTATATGTAATGAAGATGCTACCATTGAATGTAAAGGATGTGATAATGATCGATTTTGTGATCGATGTTGGTTTGATGGTCATCGTAGTGATATGGCCGATTATGAAGCCATGAAACATAAATTCAATAAACTCACTTCTTAAATAACCTTTCCCTTCCTCCCCTCCTCCACTCATTCCACCCTTCCTATTCCTTGTCATTCAATATAAATCCAATATATATCCAATATATATAACATTAACTTAAGATGGTTGATTACGGGTAATTATTACTAAATAATAAATAAATAACTTTTTTTTTGCTTCCTTGTTCTCTTTTTTTTTTTATTTTTATTTTTTTTATTCGGTTGAATGCTTGTAACTATAATCCCATCCTTGAGGTGATGGAGTTTCAGTGGGAATCTTGGCTTGTTTTGGATAAGTAATATGTCGACTTTTAACAATAGCACCCTTGAACAATCGATCGCTTGCCTTTTCCAATTCACTCATGGCCAAATGAATAGATCGAAATTGTCGTTCCAAAGTTTGTTGTCGTTGTTCACGTTGACGCATTTTATGTAATTTCCATGCTCTTTCAATGGTTTCATGTTCTTCTAATGCTTTTCCTTCTAACTTGATAGTAGGTTCACGAGCAGTTGATTCAAAAAGGACTCGACGAATAAGTTCGACACGAGTATCACCATTTTGTACATTGTTGTCAGGTCGTGCACCTCCAGTACTAATATGACGTACTGCTACTACTTGTCGTAATAAGTTTTGTTGTTTTTGACATGAGCGACGTACAATAGATAACATTATTATTTACAAAAGGTTGGGTTGGAATGTTTTTTTTTTTTGTTGAGTTGTGTGTGTATATATATTTCTATTTAGCGGAGGATATAACCCTGACCCTTATTTTTTTTTTTTAAAATATAAAATGTCAAAAATTGTGTGTGTGGAGCGGGGGGAATTTTTAGAAGATCCCCAAAGTGAGGAATTCAGAACAAGCCACACTACGTATCAAAAAGTGAAGTATATATATATAGATAGAGAGAGATATAAAGACACATATATTTATAATTACAAAATAGTTAATTATGATAGTAATAATAGAGTAGAATAGAATAGAGTAGTAGTATAAAATTGAAGAAAAAAAAGTAAGAGCTTTTTATGTTACTTCTCCCATAAGGAAAAAAGTCAATAAATAAGCAATGGGGCGATAATTTAAATTAGAAAATAGATATACAAAAAAAAAAAGTACACACAAGAAAATCCGTTATGAATACTGTACAAAATTATATTATGGTTAGTTTGTTATTATTATTGAGAGTTGGTAGTAGTTGTTGTATTTATATGATTTGTTGTTGTTGTTGTTGTCGTCATTACACTGGTATTATTATTATTATTATTATTATTATTTAGAGTTGTTCGACCATTCGAACTATACGCAGGAGGTTCTGTTTCATGATAATCAGGAGGAGGAGGTAAGAAAGGTGAGTGATTTCTATCATGAGTAGTCGTAGTTATAGAAGGTACATCTGTCAAATCCATATCACGTAATTGAACTACTGTATCTTGTACAGGAGCACCCACGTCTAGAACAATATCTTGTGTTGCAATAGCATAAGAAGGTAAATCTTCCCCTATGGCTCGAGTTGTATCCATTTCTGGATCGATTTGAATGGCTTCTATGACAATACTAACAGTCCAACTTGATAAAGGTTTTTCTAAATGTAATGTTTGTGCTGTATCACATTCTCTTAATTTTCGATAACCCCATTTTATATGATGCGTAAGGTCTTGTGTAGTCATATCCTTTAAACATGTATCCAACATATTTTGAAACTAATAATAATAATAATAATAATAATGGTAAATTTTAGTATTACAATCATTTTGATTATGATTATTATTTTCCCACAAAGGATTTTAAGGGCTTACCGACAAGAATTTACTTAAATATTGATTACGTCGTCTTGTACTTCCATAAGCAAGCATAGCAGGAACAATCAAAATGGCAAGAGGATACCAAATAGATATATCTAAACTTCGACCGAGAATAGCAAAAGCAGCAGTAGCAATCACAAGAATTACTGCTATTGAAAACATGTACGTTTCAGGATAAATATTGGGATATTTTTTCTTGACTAAATCGTTTATTGTTTTCATACGTTGGTCAAATATTTCTTTTGGTAACTATTTTGAATACATATATATATGTATGAAGTTGTTAATCTTAATGTTAATGAATGAAATGAGAAGAATATATATTTATTTATTTTTGTCCAATTAGCAAAAAAAAAAAAAACTATTAATATTTTTACATATTCTGCAAGATTTTGATAAGCTTCATACTCGGCAACAATAAAAGCACACCGTTTATATCGATGAATAACGACTGCAAAAGTCGCTAACGCCATAAGTGTACATATGTGCGTTTATCAAAGTAAACGCAAATAAATAAATAAAAAATTAAGCAAAAAAAAAAAAAAGGGGGGGGAGAGAGAGAGGAGGTATTAGAGATTAGAAAAGTTTGTTGATTTGGTGATTTAAGTATTAATAAAAAAAAATGGGGGAGAGAAGAAAAAAGAAAAAGAAAGTAAGAATAGGATCGTGTGTATATAAATGTTACTTATTCTATGTAACATAATAAACTAGACAGAAAGAAAACCGAGAAAGAAAAGTGAAGTAATTTCGGAACATTTTTTTTTTTTTGGGGGGGGAACCATTTGATATTGTTATCTTATGCTAAAGTTATATGTACCTGTTGAGAAAAAAAAAGTGTGTACAAAATGATAGCTAGTCCAAGTTTGAATCAAACAATTGTACTATAATTACTACTACTACTACTACTATTAGAACAGCAACAATAACAAACTACTCCATTTTTCTTTCTCTTTTACTTTTTCTTTTCCTTCTACCTTCTCTTTCGCTTCTCTTTCTCTTTCTTTTTTTTTTCATACATATATATATATATAGCTCATATGAATCATCAAAATCATTATCATCGATTCTCGTTTATCTCTTGTGAGACAGATGACAGTGAGAGTTTAGCAACTCCGTTGGACGCGTCACCATGTATACCTTTAGCCACATTTCCTATCATTACTGTTGTTCCCGCAGAACCATTTCTTGATCGATCGCATATGCCTGTTATCGCCGGCAATCGCAGGTATCACGATCACTCTGAAGTACAAACAGAGCGCCATTTAACACAATCAAGTACTGTTGCTACGCTACAATCTAGTAGTAGCTATAATAGCAATAACGATAATAACAATCATCAAACTCGTTCACGTAACTTCTGGCCCCGACTAAAACAAATGGTCCGTTTGAATAGCAATAATAACAAAAAACCAAAGAAAGAACAGCATGATCAAGAACAGAAAGATGACTTGTCAAATCAATTATCGGCGCTTCAAATTTCACCAAAATCTACTACTAACAACACTAATATGAAAGATAATAAAAGGAGGCGTTGGTTCGATAAAAAGCAAATGAAAAATACACGTATTCAACCTTCTTAATCTACAATTTTTTTTATACCTAATATTGTAATAAGAATCCAAAAAAAAAACTCCATTTCTTATTTCATTCTAAAACATACCTATATACATACATTACCTTATATATACATATATACATTACATAACGTACATACATTCTCTACACAACATACACTTAAAAACAAAACAATGAATTATTTTATCATTTACTTGATTGAATTAAAAAAAAAAAAGAGTTTTTGATGGGATCTTGCAGACGGGAACGCGTAAGAAACGATGGAAAACGCTATCTCACGAACTTAATGTCCGCTTAAATGCATTTCCGATGCAAATGTTCACACTAATTTTTTAACGATTTCGGGCTCTTGCGGACGTTGTCAAATTATAAAGTGTTGCTTCGCAACTTGTGGGTTGCCCAATTCAATTGTTGAACAACAATTGATATTCATAACAATTTTATTCAATAGAAAACTTGTATTTATGTACAAAAGAAGAAACAAGTAGTTAATAAAAAGAAATAGGAGAGAAAAAAAAATGAAATTAAAGAAATACAAGAAAAAGAAAATAAGAAATTATTAGTAAACTGTTATGTAAAAAAAATAAAAAAAAAATTTCAATGAGTTAATATTTTTTTTTTAAAAATTATGAAAAGGAGACCCAAAAAAAAAAAAAACTATATTTCTTTTGTCTAACTAGAAGAGATTAATAATAAAAATAAAGGAGTTGTTTAAATGATATACTTTATTTATTTAAAGGAGCTCCTTTTTTTTATATTCGCTTCTCTATTTCTATGATATATTGCATATAAATATATGGACATATAACACTACTTATAACCTTTTCTATTAATATTATGACGACTACTACTAATGTTTACTTACTGTGCGTTTTATATATCCAGCCCAAACCCCTGTCAAAAAAAAAACTATTTTATTCATCTCATTCTCTTATCATTTCGATGGTTCACGTTTTTCATACTATCATTTTGACATTAAGATTATTCTCTCCTACTCTACCTCTCCTGTCTTTTCCCCCCCTCAACTTTATTCATTCGTTTTCCTCTAATTACCTCCTCTACCTGTTTCTACGCTAGAAAAGAACACAAAAAAAAATGCATCAAGGCCTTTTCTATCCATATCAAAACATTACACAACTCTTTTTTTTTATTCCTTTGTTCAAAGTCCCAAAATAAGGGTTCTCTACATCTTAACCCTATTATTATGACTAGGTTATTCTTATTGAGATATATCCTTTTTTTCCTTCTTCTTTTCTTCTACGTAACCCTTTTTCATTCCTTTCTTTTCTTTTTCTATTTTACTTTTCTATTACTATTATTATAACTGTTATTTTACTAATATTTTTTTATCCTTTTTTTTTAATTATTACTCATTCGGGTTGATCAAAAAATGATATTCAATAACCTTTCGTTATTATCAACAACAACAATAATACTTTATTACTTACCATGCGTTTTTGCAGGTAAAAGAAAACACCAAAAAAAAAAAAACCTTTAGACTTGCATTCATTTTTCCATTTCTCAATAACATTATATCACTTTAAAATAATTTATTAATAATAATAAAAAAAATCTCACTATTTTTTTTATTTGTTGTAATTTTAAAAAGATCCGGAAACTAATAGTGCTGGTATACCATCCTATGTATTCGCTATTGTTGTTATCGTACTCGTTATCATTATACTTGTTGCCTTATTTTTCATCATTCGGTTAATTCGTCATCGACGTAAAATAAGAAATCGTACGAGTAAAACAAATACAACAACTACTTCAGAAACGACTGAACCCTATACATCTACAACAATCGAAGAAAAAAAATTATCTCCAATCACCCATACTAAGAATCATCATGAATCTATTGAAATTGATTGTTATCATTCTGAAGATTCTACAGCATGTCCACCTGTACCTCCATTATCACCTTCAACAACCCACTATGAGGACATCAAGATTACATTACCCCTTCCACCCGCTTCTACTTCACTTTTTTCAGATAAAGTGGAATTGAGTTCGGATGAAGCTGCAGAACTTTATAAAAAGTATATGGATGGGGACGGTGGATTTGTTCTTATTGAAGATTCTAATAATAATAACAATAACCATCGTCGATTTTCAACAATGCAACAAAAGGCAGCTACAATTCGTAGCACCTTACGACAATCATTAAGACGCCAGAGATCATTAAAAAATGTGTCTTCTTCTTCCCAAACACCTTTAAAAGATTTATTTGATCGTTCACCGAGTCAACACTCTTCAGTATCAGGTGCTTCGTCTTCTTCTTCTTCTTCTTCTTCCAAAAGAATGCCTCCTTCTCCTTCCCCTCTACCTTCTTCCTATTCAACTAGAACTACTAGTAGTAATATAATAATACCAACACCGCCAAGTCCGGCGCTAACATCACCAAGAACACCGAATACACCTGTAACTCCATTAACTCCAACACCCCCACTTGTTACTAGACCATTTTCCGAAAAAGTAGCATTGGATGAAAACTATGAATATCAACAAGAAACACCCACATTAAAACATGATAATGCCGAACCATATATTGATCACAATGCTGAACAGCCACAAGATTATACGCCTCTCATTCCACCTACCCCCACACTTACAATAACTCCTGAAATTACACCTATTATTCCATCAACTTCACAATCATCATTACACCGTCCATCCACGAACGTCACAGAAGACAAAGAAATGAAAATCGAGCAAGAGCAAATTGGACAACAGAATAGAAAAGCATCCAAGGCCGCTGAAACTGAAGCACGTAAAGTTATTGAATTTGCTTCCATTCGATCCAAACGACGTTCATTTTTATCTGATCTACGACGAGAACAAGAAGAAGAAAAAGGGCAAGAACAAGAACAAAAACAATTAAGTTTGACTGCTTCTTCTTCTCATTCAGATGTTTCACGTAATAACCCAAGTGTACGTGATATTATTAGTTGGTGGCAAAAAGAACCTTCAATTAAAAGTAGTCCTAGTGGCCATTCAATAACACCATCCACACTGACTAAAAGTAAGCATGTTGAGCAACAGCAAGAGAAACATGAACGAATGAATTCTACTTCCTCACCCTCCGTATTATCGCCGTCATTAAAACAACAACAACCACAACAATCATTAATTGACCCACCTATTTCAAATGAAACAGCAAAATCAACTTCTCCAACATCTGTCCGTGAGGTAAGGATTTATATTTTTTTTTAACTTTTGTTTTTATTATCAAGTTTATAATATAAACAAAAAAAAAAAGAAGGAGAAAGAGAAAACGAAGAGTTGGATAGAAAATATGCAATGGATGTATATGTGTGCGAGAGAGAAAATGGTTAATTTTGAATCGAAACTAATAGTAACTTTGTTCACAATAATAATAAAATAGTTACCAGTATCACGTCAATCATCACTCATGCGGCCTGCAAGCAGTTTATTTACTGGTGTCAATGAATCACCACGAGCAAGTTTAAATAGTTTATCACGACTTTCAACAGCTGAAAGAATGGTGATTATGGGTGGCAATAATAGTATTAGTAGTAAACCAAATAACGTTGAATCTGTTCGCCAATCCTTACAAGCCACTTGGTCTTCTGATCATAGTGCCAGTAGCAGTAGTACAGCTAGCAGCATGAATAGTCAACAAACCATTCAACCACCATCACAACATCAACATTTATTGTCCATGCGTGGTCAACATCATTGGCAACAACGACCTGCCATGCCAGAGGAATTCATGCATGAACAATTGGAAGGACCTGTTCCTACAGCATCATTTTCTTCATCAACTGTAAGAACCATGATTCCAGAAAATGAATATCAAGAACAAGCAATAGCTATCAGTAAGAATACTAATAATAAAATTCAACAACAAAGACAACAACAACAACAAGGATCATTCAGTCGCAATAATCCAATTAATCAACGTCAATCTATTTCTCCAACTGTCACTACTAGTTCCACAAGAAAAAATGTATCTAGTTTAAAACCATCTGTTAATAAAACTACTCATACTAATACAGTAGCATCTAGAAAACAAACAACATCCACAACAACCACAACGACAAATACAGGAACATATAGTACAATGCGCGGTGGACGAAAACAACAACGTGGTAGTATTCCATGGTTACAAAATAATGATAGTAATTCCAAGACACCTGCACAACGAGAAAAAGATCGTTATTTACATTCATTGGAAAAATAACAAACAAATGTTATTAAAAATAATTGGATATATAATATTCTATCGTTATAAGTTTTCCCCAAGTCTATTTCTTTATATTTATCTTTACGTATTAAAAGCATAATCAGCCACCTTCTTCTTTCTTTTTCTTTTTTAATAATAGTCCTGTCCTTCCTTTGTTTTTTACCTTCCTTCCCCCCACCCACTACATTCTTTTTTATAATATTTTGTTTTCTTGGAGTATACTTTTTCTTTTCTCAATCTTTCTTTTTTTTTTTTCTTACGAAAAAATTTATGCAATAAAGTAACAAAAAAAAAAAAATAAGATTACTATTATATTTATACTAGAGAATTACTATATGGTCTACAAAAAAAGATAGTTGCTTCAGTAACTTGTAGCTCAACTCGTCTAAAGATTCTGTACGTAGCCCACCTTGTTCAACTTTTGTAGCCTATTTCATCAACTCTTTTTCTCATTCTTTCTGTAATAAAAATAACATTACGTACTGAGAAAAATTGGATATTAAAAGATAAATTATTATTTGAAAATAAAATAATAACAATAAATGGCAATAAGAACGTCGTTAACAAGAATATGAAGATAAAAATAGTAATAATAATAATAATAATGTATATTCAATTAATGTAAATACTAAGAAACGTAATATAAAAAATGTAAAAAAAGAGAGACGAGGCAGAGGCTTTAATAATAGGAGTGGATGAAAGAGAGAGAGAGAGAGAGAGAGCTCTGGTAATTCTATTTTGAAAGATTGAGGGTTAGTTATTGCTACTTCTACTCATGTTATATTGCTGCACGCTGTGGCAATTATAACGATTGTAATATAGTAATAAAATAAATATCATTCAAAAGCTACTGAGAATTACAAGAACTATATAAAAAAATATAATAATTTTCTTTTGAGAAATTGAAGAAACGTCCAAGAAGTATCAAAAACGGAAGAAGTATAGCGCAAAGTAATTTTATTATTATACGCTTGGGGAAGAAAATAGTACGTATACGTAATGTGAAAACATAGGTAGTAACAATGAAATGCATTATCTTGGTGATTTTATTTTCAAAATTATCAAATCAAAAAAAAAAAATAGTAGCTATATAATATAAAAAATCTATCCTTATTTATTATAAAAAGGTTGGTGAAATAGGCTACAATAATTAGAGAGGATGGACTATTAGTTACTAAAGTACGCACCTGTGGATTTTGTACCCCATGTGGTCTGACTTTGAAGTTTTGTAGCCTATGTATTAATCCTCTTATACCGGCAATAAATAAAGTGTTTTTCTCTTTATTATTGTTGTTATTTTACAATTATATTGACGTGGTTTTAAGGTTGGAGCATCGACACCTCATTATATACACACTAAATTTTTTTAATTTCAATTAGACTTGTTAGCTGTTCTTATATCATGAAATTGTGACAAGGCTAGCTAATATGTTTGTTATGGACGAATTATAGATATAGCAATGAAAAATAAAAAGCTTTCTATGTACGAGTGAGAAAATAACATAAAAATGTGATTTATAAATTAAATACCGAAGTTTAATGGCTGGTTTACTTACCATTACATAGAATGGTCCATATAAGTCTTTCTTCATGACTACAGTATATATATATATAGTGCTACTTTACTGTTATAATATCGGTCATCGATATATAGTAATATAAAGCCGCAGAATTATGACAACGAAATAAACCATTTTATTCATATTTAAATATAAGTTGAAAGAGGCTTTAATAGTGTGTGTGTATATAAATAAGTGTTTTCATGTGGGGAATAGTGAATTGTTATTTATCAAAGAGAAAAAATATTAAAAACAGAAAAAAATAGATATCATTCAATAAAAAAAACAATAATAGTAAATTTGGGAAAAAGTAACAGAAAGGAATATACGAAAAAATGAACAAAGAAAGAAGGTAACCAGCCCTTTTCCCTTTAAAGAATACATGGAGAGAACTTCCTGACCAAAAAGTATAGTTCAATTCCAATTGTTCGTACTACCTCTCCTTTTCTCAAAAAAAATAATAATGATAATAAAAATAAAAATACTTATTTATTGTGCAGGTGCAGTGGCAGCAAAAGGACATTTGCTGGTGTTACCAGTGGTTGCTTCATCATTGTTACCACCCTTTCTTTTCTTGGCCATCTTGCGCAATAAGTCAGAAGGATCATAAAAGGTTTCTAATTGTTCAATTTCAAACTTTTCATTCACCTTGGCAACAGTTACACCAAAGGTATCAACAACTTCGTTGGTAGCTTCGGCTTCCAATTTTTCACCATTACCCAAGTTGACTTTTAAGTCACCCACCATGGTACCCCAATGACGCCATTTGAAAGCAACAGTAGGTGGTCCACTGTAAACTTCTAAAACTTCCCATGAAAAGGTTCGGAGAGCACGCTTGAAAAGTTTGTGCGAGTCACTGAAATCACTTTCACTGGCCTTGTACAATTCAGTGTCACCAATGAGAGCATTATAAGTACCGATCTACATTTAGAGAATATAAATGGAAGAAGAAGTTGTATATTTAGTATTGATAAAAGGTTCGATACCGATAATGATATAAAGATTCTCTTTTTCCTCAGCTATACTATCATATATATATATATATATATACTATAATTTCCTATTACTCTTTACCTTAAGCATATCTTCAATGCTATGCCATTCCATTCCATTGACTGAGAAGCGGTACTTTTCAGCATCAATGGTACGGATTTGGTCAGGGCGAAGTTTGTAAGACATTTCTTTTTCCCAGTTCTAATATAGGTTTTTTTTTAATTACCAAGAAGTTAATCAATTGGTTTTTTATCACATGTCTATTTCTACAGTATTCTATTCCAACTTTAATCTGTTTATATACCTTAACCAAATTCGAAACGAGCCAACCAAGAGATCCTTCTTCATGAGTAACAGTTTTTTCTATAATTATAGTACATTATAAGTGTTGTTGTTTAGTTCAGAATATTTATTAAGCAATATAGTATGCGAAAGATAGGAAGAAGAATGTACATATTATTACTATTTAGTTAGAAAAGTTACCTTCTTCATAAGCTTCATTGACCTTCTTATAATCAGGTACACGCTTATAACGCCATTCATGCTCCGTATCATTAAGAACGGCGTTAGGATCAGTCATAAAATCAGGAAGGTTTGCCATTGTATAAGAGTAGGGGGGAGGTAGAGATTTAGTAAATAAAAGAAAGGAAGAAAAAAAGAAAAAGAAAGAAATTTTTCTCCACTCTTGGTTTATATAGTAGGTCACTGTTATAATCAGGCTATAATTTTATTAAGCAATGATGCACTCTTTGATTTTTTTTTCTTGCTTGTATCTTGCAACCGGAGTAACCGTTTCATTTTGTGACACCGAGATTTAACAGTATTGTAAAAAAACAAAGTATGGAGGATCAGCAAGGGTTTATGACTTATTTGGAGGTTGCCCGTTATTGTCTCGGATGAGTAATGTGTACCTTACCGCGCATTACACATTATAATAATTCGTTAATTGTAACAAAAAAAAAAATTAAAGCCAAGCATCTACCAATGCTCGGGACCAGATGTAAACATGTGTGACATTTGACATGGAAAATGCAAAAATATTTTTATGTAGTACGAACTACAAATGCTTATTTTGCTTTCCCGCTCTTTTTTTTTTTGCTTTTTGTAACAATAAATGTGTGAAAGAAAAAGCGGAGTAACTTACTCTTTCCCCATTTACGCGTGTATATAAAACTTAAAACGTTGGAGAAAAAGGCAAACGAAAAATGTCATTTATATTAGTGAGTTTTTTTAAGGCGAAAAAGAGCATCTAATAATTAGTCAATTAGTCGATCCTTTGTTTTTTATTTACTTCTAAAAAACTTGTCCTACCATCACAATAGTAAAAGAATAGAGAGGCCGTATTTTTTTATTTCTATAAAAAAAACTCTCAATATGGTAGGATATTCAATAATAGAAAAAAAGTTATCAAACATAAGGGAAAAAATAAAAGCCAGAAAATACCAAATCAATCGAGACTGCAGAGTTTTTTTATAGTCCCTATCATATTCTTGTAGGTGAAGGAGGATAAGATGAGTAGCAAAAAGAAAAATCACTTTTGTTGTTATTTGTTTTGTTTCACTTTTACTATTCCTGATGGTTTAATGACATATGTGATAAGTAAGTATGGAAGAATGGAGCCTGCTACGAGATTATGACATTATTAAGTACTCTTCATAATATTATACGTACAATTTTTTTGTTATTTTGTTTATTATCTATGGGTGATTTTATTTCCAATCGATGTAGATTTATGAATTGATCGCCATGAAGATTATTGTGTATTTATTACTGCTAATAAATATAATATTTATGCATCAATATAAAAGTACGTAACAAGATTAACCAAAATAAAAATAAAAAAAAGTACAAGTATGATTCCATGTTGATCCCACGTTTTAATGACTAATCTCATTAAAATTACGCCTAAAGCTCAAAGCCTTCTTTTAATTAATACACATATACTGATGTGTCTATTAGAGAAATGAACTAGTAACATATAATACTTTTTTTTTTCAATGTAAATAAATTTAAGGTTCCGAAGTTCAACTCTTGAAAAAAAAAGTTAGAGTAGCGCTTTACCATTGAAAATCCATGTTCCCGAAGCTCGGAAGTTTCTTATTATCCTTATATGAGCATTGATATGCATAAGAAAGAAGACCGACCTCAACCTCCGCAACTTTGTCGTACCCCAGTTCACGATGAAAATTGTATATTGGTATGATGTCAAACACAACAAATCATTGATTTGCCCATTATATAGTATAACAGCAAATGGTTTTTTTTAAAAAAGAAAAATGACCGGCACAAAGTTTATGGAGCAATAAGAAAACGTAGCAAGAACAAAGTTAGAAATGGATACGGAGAACAAGTGACAGCGACCCCATAATATAAACAATAAAATTAATGGAGTAACTGAGTTTCAGGAAATATGAACCGTGTCAAACAATGAATTGATGGTTTATCCACCCACAGGGACAATACACTGTATATGCTACTTTTAGTCTATTTTATTTTGAGATATTCTTTTACTTTCCACTAGTCCATATCAAAAGCCGATGTTATTATTGAAAACGTAAATCATTTAAAAGCATCCATAATTACTATTGGAAGATGAATGTGTATAGGAAGAGCATACACTAGGACATAATATGAGAATGTACTAACTTTTTATGAGTATACTGGATTTTTCCAAATTTATATTTGCACCGAAATGTTTATGTCCAAGCACTTAAAATTTTCTACACAGTCTCACCAGGGAAGATATTAAACAATATCTCATTAACAATGCTCGTAAATAAATTCCATTTGAGCCATTTTAAAAATAACAATTAAAATAAAGTTATAAATACGTACCAAGGAAGTAAATATTTTGACGTAAAAACAGGAACGCAAAACCATTGGCGCAAAATTAATTTAGCTCAGCGCAAATGAAAAAACCTGGATTGCACAGCTTGATGAGCATTAAGCATTTTTATATAATTTAATACACATATTCGTAATATTTATAGCAAGCAATTAACTTATTGTATGATTGATGATTTATTGAAAGCTTTGAAAAGTACCTGATTATAGTCAATGTTGGATGGCGGTCGTAACAATGAAGGGGAAGTAGTCTGTAAAAAACAATTGTGTTATAAATACATAAATGGCTATAACTTCAATTTGTTTTTTTCTTATAGTTTTAACAAATTATTTAATTAACTGCAATGTAAATCGTAATGACGACAGTAACTCTTTATTTGGCACGAAGTTTATAGAGAGAACCACGCTAGTCCGATATGTCAATTATGGAAAGAGTATTGTACAAGCAAGAACATCAAGGATCCGCCTATTATTTGTGTTTACCACATAGTTCATTATTTTTTTCAATACGTAATCAACAAAACTTAAAGTGCTAAGAACTGTTTTTTTTTATATTTTACATTATTATTGCTATTGTTATTCTTAGTACTAATTTTTTGTTTTCTTTTAGCTAAAATATATACTATTTGAATAAAGATTACCTACTGGGCCTGAAATATATGATACTAACGTATTTCAGTAGCTTTTCATATTGAAAAACAGTTTGAACTTGCGTAGAATTTCTTTCGACAGTCAAAAAAAAAGATACCAGTAATCATTTAAACAAGTTATTGGTCTACATCTATACTTACATTATTTTTTATCATAGACGGTGCGATTTTTCCATTCTGAATAATATCGTCATCAATCATCGTCCACAAAAACGGTAAATCATTTATTTCGACAATGCCTTTTCCCTCGAATTATGTATATAAATAAATGAAGAGGAGAAACTATAATAAAAATGATACGTACTTGCATTGTCATATCATCTTTTGCTATCTACCATCCTACGTCGTTGATGTACAAATCGATAAATTACCCAAGACATTTTATATCACTCTTCAAGAACACAATGCAACCATTGAACGGTAATAAAGTATTATAATTTACATGTAGAAGAAAACAAATAGTTCCATAAGCATTGGCGAATATATCTTTGGTAATCCTACAAGCTTGTGAATTATCAACTTTTGTGAAGGGGGGTAAAAATCTATTAAAGACATCCTAATTCCATTGCTATAAAAAAAATCATCAACATGATACGTTAATTACTTTTGCATAATTCTAGTTTACGTTGATTTAAAAATAGGCAAGACTATGTCTATTCAGTCAATATATTGTCTGTTTACGTATTTCATTCGAAAGATTTATACTATGTACCAGATTTTATTTGTTTCGTGAACGAAATCCGATACCCTCTTTTCGATATTTGGCAGCCAAGATATTACGAACGTTGGGGGAACTGATGGTGGTATGCTGTGCTTTGACTTACCTTCAAGAGTATCTGGGCGATATTTGTATGTTTTGATCTATTGAATTATACATGACCGCTAAGATGCTGACAAAGATAAATTTTTCGATTATCGAAGGCGAAATGCTACGGACACCCCACGAATAGAAAGTTATCATATAAGTTCTTAGACCATATAAATTTTAGTAACAGCGTTATCAACACCAATAGCGCTTATTTGACTGCTCATATGTAACATTAAAAGTACACATTATTCTTTGTTTGTCTTGTCTTCATGAAGTGGGGCTACAATTCCCACTTGTGTACATTATTATATAGTGAGAAAAGGTAAGAAATACTGACTGTTATCATAAAAAGTTGAGTTTATAAATGGTTGATTATAGTGTAATTATATCAGATTGCTGTGTGCCTTTAAAAAATATACGTAAAAGTAGATTGTCCGTACGAGTTTAAAGTACCTCTAATATAGTATGTTTTTGGGTTGTCCGTAAAGCAATTCCCTTTTCAAGAGCGCCAAAGTTTAATTCTTTACAAAACTGTGGACGTGCTCAGATCCTGGTAGCGAGGATGACGTACTGAAAATTCTGGCTCAATGTAAAGTATTTGAAGTGTATTTGGATATTCTCGGCTGTTTTGGACGCATCTAAAATTACTTTAGCTATTTAGACATCAGTATGATATTTCTTGTCCAGAAGCAGAAATGACTAAAGAACTAAAAAGTTAGGTCCGATGAAGTTTGTATAGGATATTCCTCTTATTTCTATATCCAAGGATCCAAAAAAAAAATAAATGTAATTTTTTTTTTCTATTTTGGTTGCCAAGGGTTACCAAAATAATAATTACTAAAGGATGCCATGGCAGCAAAATAATAATAATAATCACGTGGCAATATACATTGAAAAGGAAGGCTTTTTGCTGACTTTTTATTTTACTAATCCCTTTTTTTTACACTTCTTTTTTTTTTTTTTTTGGTGAAGCAGATACAGACAAAAATGGGTAGAGTGGTGTTCAAAACGGTGGCATCCGACATTGACGCCGGTACACATGATGAGCGACTTTATGATAAAGCGTTACATCCTTGGCGTTCAAAATTACGTCGTTGGCTTACCCCACTCGTTCGTGCTGAAACACCTTATATTGCAAAGTTACAAGTAAATAACCCCATTCTTTTTTTTGTTGTCGGCTCACCATTCCGTAAAAAAAAATACTAACTCATCTAGTAATATAATAAAATAATATAATAGAGCACTATTCGAACACCTGTACTCGATTATTATTTTTTATGGACAGCTAATCTCGGAACCCACACCTTCTTTATGATTTTTTTACCCATCCTGATTTGGTTTGAAAATCAATATTCAATAGGGTAAAATAATAATAATAATAATAGTGAATATTACTGCTTTTATATGAAAAAAAAAAAACCGAAAAACTGGGTCAAAAATATTCATTATTTTTTTTAATATAGTATTGTATGTATGGCAGCCTTTGGCGTTTTTACATCTGGTTTTGTAAAGGTATATTTTTAATAGAACTTAAGGATGTGTAGATAATGACTCTTGGAGAAGGAAGAAATGGTATAGAAAGGATAACAAAAATCTAAATTTTAATCAATGCATAAATATAAAAATGAATTCTCTAGGATTTCATGTGTCTTCCAAGACCATTATCCCCACCTGTGCATCGTCTTAGTATGTCTAGTTCAACTTCACTAGAATATGGTTTTCCTTCTACCCATTCGACAAACTCTATCTCTGCAGCCTTATTTATGATATCGGTTGCATGTGAATCCTACAGTCCTGACTCGCCTTTACGAGTTGTTTGCATCATTGCTGCATTTTTTTATGCAGTTAGTATTGTCTTTGGTAGAATTTATTGTGGAATGCACAGTGTCACAGGTACGACAGATATAATCAAAATAGTTAGCTTTTCTATTTTATTTTCACAAGGAAAAACGATATGAGGTTTTCCTTTTCTAGTAAACGGTGTTTTATGCAGATATTATGTGTTTGCATGGATACTTATTCCAATAAGATTTTATATATACTAGATGTTGTGGGTGGTGCCATTCTTGCATATTTCCTTTATTGGATGCAATGGACCTTTCGATCCGAGTTCAACGGCATTTTTTCTAACGACTCAATTGTACCCAGTAAGTTACTCTGTGTAACAAAACTATTGCTCAAATGGACTTTCCGAACTCATCTGTTAAAATTATAATAGTTATTTTCATCATCCTTGGTTGTCTCGGATTAATTAGCATCCAGTAAGTAAATTCTCTAGTCATTCAACTCTTTTAGTGATGAATAAAAAGGTATTAACTTTTTTTTTCTTTATTTAGTCCTGATCCAATCGAACGTTGTCCTTGTTTTGAAGACAGTGTTTGCTTTATGGCTGTATTAATTGGTGTATTCCCTGGATCGTGGTTATGCCAGCATTCTGATTATTGTCAATTGGGTCAACAAACACTGGCATTAACACAATCCACTTTACCTGTAGCTGCCTTTATTGTATTAACTAAATTAATCCTTGGTGTTGCGGTTCTGTTTATATGGCGCATTGTTGTTAAAAAAATCTGTTATTTCATTTTACCTCCTATTTATCGAGCATTTAACCTTCCTCATCGTAAATTCGAAATTGGTGCTAGGTATGATCTATTTTTTTTTTTTGGAAAGCGGTGTAGATGATGATAAACAGGAGAAAACTAAAACCACAATTATTTTATGCGTATAATATATAGAACTTATAAAAGTTTGAATCGAGAAAGTATTCACCCAATTCCCTCAGTATTGGATTTGCAACATCTTGCCGGAACAGTCGCCGGAGCAGAACATGTGGGAATTCAATCAGATATCGATTTACATGAGAAAGCAGCTTATGACAAACATCAAAAGCAACAAGAATTTAAACACCGCGGTAGTCAAAAGGAAACAACAGTAGAAACACCCAACGTTTATGACCCAACTACCTTATTGGTAGCAGAAGATGCACCTTTACGTTACGATGTTGATATTGTTACCAAATTAATTGTTTATGCAGGTAAGAAAAAGGGAAGAAATTGGGAAGAAAAGAATATAAAACATTATTAACTTTTTAAATTAATATTAGGTATTGGTTTTCTTGCGGTTTGTCCTATTATTATGCTATTCCAATTTTGTGGACTTAGCTCTTAAAAGAAAAGTTTGTGGTTATTTTTTTTTTCTTTAATATTGTGTGATGCTTTTCTCTTTTTTTTTTTTTTAAAAAAAAACATTATGGTTTTATTTTTGTTTTGTATATCCTTTCTATACATTTTTAACTAATATGTATACAACACAACCATTGACAACCTTATATGTTGTATATATAAATTACTATTACTACTATAACTATAACTACTATTACTACTTCTACTACTTCTCTATTACTAGTAAATTACTTCCTTTTTCGTTTTTTTTCTTTTCCCATCCAACTTTTCTTTTTTCCTGTTTAATACAATATATTACCTTTTTTATTAATAATATCACGTAGAACAAAAGAAACAAACAAAATATATATCGTACTATATGGGTTAGGTTGGTAAGGTTATTTTAATACAACGGATGATCATATGTATAAACAATTTTTCTTTTTACTTGATATAAAGCAACAGCCACAAAAACAAGAGTCAGGAGAGAAGAGAAAGAAAATAAAAATATTCACAAGATAAATGGTAATGAAAGAAATATAGAAAACATAAGAAAAAAAAAACTGATAGTAAAAATGAAGGTGTATCAAGAGGAGTGGGGGGTATCAAAAAAAAGTTTGATCAAAAGAAAAAGCAGAATGTGCTGATAATGGGAATGATAAGATTGAAAGAATGGACAAATAAATGAAGGCAGTACAATGCAAAAAAAAAAGACGAGGTGTCATTATTGAATTATGTCATTTTTACTACAGTGGATGGAACAATAACGATAACTGATGGGAATATCAGGACGATTGAAGACTTGACGCCAAACAATTTGTTCAACGTCAGGGCAACAAAATTTCTTTTGACATGTATGACATTTGTTCATTTCAGATATATTAACGAGTCTTCCTCTCAATTCATCAGGTATTAAATGAGTATTGTATACTTCCATGGATGATAACGATGATGCGGATTCATTAGTGTGATGCGTTGATAACGTTGTCGTAGTTATTGTAGTCGAATGATCTTTTAAAAATTCCCGACTCATGATTTCTACTAGACTTGGTACAGATATAGAAGATAATTGTATTGAATCTTGGTGCTCTGAAAGTTTCTCCAGAAATGGATTAGGGGTTAAACTGAGGATAGTGAGTAAAGGTAATTCAATCAATTCAGCTGGTAAATATTTCTATTATAAATTGTTGTTATTATTCAAACCAAGTAGGAATCCCACTCCCCACAACAAAAAACAAATGGGTTATTATTATCAAACCTACCAACAGATTATTACCCACAGAAACATCAACGAGATTTTTTAAAAGTCCAATTTCAGGTGGTATTCTTTCAAGTCGGTTGCTCCCTACCAAACCATTAAAGATGATTATTTAATTATTCTTTTCTTATTCACTTTTTGGATTCAGCTACTGTTATAACTATTATATATTACTTACTTAAACTAAGAACAGATAAGTTTTTCAGAGCAAAAAGTGGAGTGGGAAATACATTTAATTGGTTCCCAGAAAGATAAAGTTTCAATGCAGTATTTTTGACCGAATCCCTTTTTATCACCGTTATATATTGTACATCCAAAAATTCTGACGGTAATTCTGATAGACCTAAAGAACTATAATAGTATAGACTATATTAGTCATTATATTTCTATATATATATATATATAATGATAGTGATATATCTATTAAATAACCTGAGGTCAACAAAATCCACACCGGTATCGACAGCGACATCAATAGCCCTTCGTACTCGCTGACCCGGAGACTCGTTAGTATATTCTTCTGTTTGTTGACTATTCGACCGACTTCGTTTTCGACAAGGGGGTGAGGGTATAAGGATATGTTGGTTTTGAGGCAAATAGTCTTCGTCTTCCGAAGCGTCCGTGTCAATCCAGTCAACATTATGAATTACTTGATTATTGAATGAATGTATAATGGCCATGTCGGATTGTTCTTCAAAACCATCATAATCGTCTGTAAACTCTTGAGAGTTGCCAGGTGTTACTAAGCCTAAAGTTGTATTGTTTTCTGTTATCATGTGGTCTCTGTATATAGTTTAAAAAGTGGGAAGATAATTGGTTTTCTGGAGGGAAAGGGAAAGTATAGAAATAAGAAATAAAAAGAAATAAAAAAGGGGGGTAAGGTGAGGAGGAGAAAGGATGTTTTACTAGGGGAGGAGTAGTAAGAGATACTTCAAGCATTGTTGCTAAAAAGCGCATTAGAGGAGGGCATTGACTGTCCCGTGCCAGAAAAAAAAAACACTCCGAATTTTTTTCTTGTGTTACCCTTGACACTGTAAAAGAAAGAGCAAATTTATTGCATGATCGATGCTTTTCTTTCCAATGTCCTATTTAATAGAATTCTTGCTTATATCACTTAGTATTTTAATTGAATTAGATATAAAATAACCAATTTCATAAAAATATTACTTATACATTTTTCTATAATATTTTTTTTCTTCACTACTGCGAACCTCATGTTTATTCTGTTTCATGTCATGATTTCTTTGCCACAGAATCGGCTGGCTTTGTATTTCTTCCCAAAAGGATTTTATTTTATGTCAAGGTAGCGCCGCTCACAGTACAGAAAGGGGATGTCACCATCGCATCAATCATTAGTTACAGGATTTTTCCCTAATGCTTTGGCGGGGCTTTTTTGGAGAATCGTTTTGATTGGTGGTGTAATTTAATAAGAGTTACAAACTTCATGATCGCGGTTGGGAACTGTATTATTTATTCCCTTTTAAAATAAATTTTACTGAGCTTTCTGGTTTACTGAACATTTTGTTTCTATCGAAAGATGCAGTAAGATACAAATGAAAGAGAGTGTTACTCATCGATCCTTAACAGTTATCAGGACGGTGATTTGGTTAGTGTAATGAGGTCCTAGTATGATGTATATACAAGAAGTTGTAAGGTGGAGTTTATACAAATGTTACACTGTATGGAATAAAAAAAGCTATATAGCTAAGGAACTCATAAGATTATACAGTACGTAGTGATGATAAGCTGTTCAATGATGATAGGAATCGAGACTATGATATCGTCTAATATCAGTCACATATATAGGAAGAGCCTAGTAGAGCCAGTCGTCCAACTCATCGTCATGTACCCCCTCTACCTTTTGATAAGTACTTCTGCTGGCTATATTTGGGAATCCAAGTATTATATCAGTGAAAATAAAATAAGAAATGAGACAGTAGTAAGTCAACGACATCAAAGGAGAAAAATTAAACTAAAAGTTACTTCAAATAAATATATAAGTTACTCTTTATTTATATTAAGCTCTTATCGTCGGCGGGGGATATCAATATATGTGTACGTATGGACATACCTTGTAGTCTTTTGATTTGTAATGATTATGTAAATCATGATAATAATAAAAAATGGTTTTTAAATTAAACTTTGTGCGGTTGATGAAATGATCTGTCAAAGCAAATGTTGTTGCGCTCTATCTATTTTTCCTTTACCAATAAAGTTTTCTTTATTTACTATTATTTCCTTATATATTATATTAGTTGAGATATCATCATTGAAGAAAATTATCTCATCAAAGATAACAATTTTTGTTTCCTGATTTATTCCTTTTTCTTTCTTATCTCATTTTCATTTTTATTATCCTCATTATCAATATTTTCTCTCCGATAAATAAACAAGTTATTATTATAAGTCTTATTATTCTGATCAATTGAGAATTTATCTATTACTATCATTATTAGCAGTTTCTGCATAAAAAAAGACCGAAAACGTGAACTCACACTTCATCATATAATCTCAGTAACACAAACAGACAACAAGTCTTTTATTAAAATATAATATTTTCTTATTATTCAGGAACTTTTTACTTGCTTAACCCCTAACTTTCTCTTTTAACGTTGCTCCAAAGGTCTTGCTATCAACGAAACGTAACAGTGTCATCCGTCTATTACCATTAAGGAAGACAACTTTCTGTGTTATAAACCATTCGAAACTGTTTAAGTATGATTCATCGATTGTGGCTACTACAAGATTCATAATATCAATTGTAACGCGCTTTGAAGAACATTTTAGTACCCATGGTATGTCAGTCAAAACAAAAAGATCAAAATATAGAAATACAAACCTTATATTGTAGAAAGCAATTGTAAAGAAAAATTAGTTTTTCTGAAGCAAGATTATCGGAAATACATAATGCTTTGGTGGGGCGGCTTGCAACTGTAAAGTTTTCATCAATAGCTTTCATCATCAAAATATCAGCCTCGTTTCCTATATAAAATATATATGAATATATGAATATATGAATATATACGAGTGGGGTTTTTGAATGTATTTCCTCTGTGATTCTGGAATGAATAACATACCAGCACCTTGCAATAAAGCGAGTTCAGGCTTCAAATGGCACGTCTTCAAATTGCTGATCATTGTATTTCCTTCGAATAACAATTCTGGATAATCACTTCGTAACTTGCAAAGATTCGAGTTTTTACCAAATTCAGCGACAAATCGTATTTTTTCTCTTTAGTTTTGAAGTTGACACGTAAATCGACTTTATAGTAGTTGTCATCACCTTCGCTTCTAAGCACTGATTCTCCCCTATAGAGAAATTGGGCATTATTAAATGACTCACGAAAAAGTAAATAATAGCAATAAAATATTACCATGTCAACTTTGATTTTCGGCTTTCATCAAATAATGCGAAAAAAAAGAGGAGCCCATAATCGTACCATAGAGTCATTTTCAATTAAATCCTTTTTCTTTTGATCGTCGAATAATCCATGGTGACGTTCAACAATTTCAAACCTACAACGATAAAAATGAGTATAATGTATGATATAGATTGATCCATGAATTTTCTCTTACATTTTATGTGCAAAGCAGTAAAAGTTACGGTCATCTTTAGTCAACATGGTCGCGTATAAAAAGTTCTTGCTTGATCGATACTATGATTTATATTTCAACAGCCTTTTCTCGTCCTGAGGTGGAGCTTGCTTTGGGCAATTGGCCAAAAATATGACCCGCTTTGATTCAATTATTTAGAAAAATTGACTTTCTGAGCCACGTGGACGATTTGTTTGACATATATATTTTAAACTACTGCGATATTAATGAGATTGAAAATATTATTTTGTGCAAGTGTAAAAGAAGGAAAAAAAATTAATCGTAAAAAGTAGTCTAACAAAGAATGTGGTACAGCTACTTACAAAATAAGACTTTCCAAATCTTTTACAGATAGTGGATCAGCAGTTTTGGTCGCTGATATATTTCTTTGTGTGCCTTTTTAACACATTGCCAAGTGATTCCTCTGTCCAACCTACTACAACTTTATCTTCGCTAACATCATCTAAAAGCTGTAAAAGTTTAAATTAAAGGGAAAATCATGTTTATAAAAATATACCATTCACGGAAACATAAAAATAATACTATATTGTCATTATGGTGCGCAACAATACCAGCATCATTATTCATATGCATTTGCTAAATCCCACAGCAATATTAGAACTATTATTCATATGCTGTTACATCCCGTTTGGATCGTATTTAATAAAATAAAAGAAAATATAAGTAACTTTGAGTAAAATAATTAAGGAATAAAGAAAGTTATAGATATCAAATAACTTATTTGACAAAAATAAAAAGAAGGCGGCTTTTATAACCAGTAAAGTCAATTGGTCAAATAGTCAGGAAAGGAGTTTATTTTAATAGAAATGATAAGGAAGTGAACTAACTGTTATTGTTTGCTTTCTCAAAGAAAGGAAGAAACCATTCGATTATCTAACTTCTTAATTTGAGTCTGACTGTGGGTACTGTAAAAATCAATCTAATATTAGGTGAAAACGAGTCCAGATTCAGGAGAAATCGAATCTTGTTCCAAGTAAAACCGGGTCCTTTTCTAGTAAAAATGATGAATCTATGTTACGAGTAAGAATAAATCTTATTAGATAGAGATAAACTTGGTTATTATTTATGGTAAAACGTCTGGTATTGATTTATTGATGGTATAGACATTAATATTCAATGAGATATTGTGATAAATTATAAAAGAAGCTATGATAAGGATAGGAAAATACACACGTATAGTTATATATAGAATAAAAACGATAATAATAATAATAATAAGTTGATGTTAATACGTATAGGAAAGAAGGAGGTAACAGTACATCCAGATAATATCCTAGTAGAAAACATAATAGTAGAAGAAATCAAAATTGTGAAGGTTGGCTGGTGTGGCTCTAGAACTTTGGGTTATATTATCAATACGTAAAGATCAAGAAAAGTACTTAAATGTCAAAGAAAATTATATTGGTGTGTCAAAAATAATCGAGATATCTTCATTGATTATATTTGTAATAGACATTGTGGTTTATATAACAGATTACTTCAAAGAATTGCATATGGTTTCTCACCACAATTACGAACACGTTCTGCTTGCTGCAAGGAAAACTGGTTTAGTCTAGCTTTTCATATACAAGTTGCAGGGCATAATTTCAATTTACCTCTAGCCAGTTATTCTGATTCAATCCATGAATCAGAATTATACCTACCATGACATACCTGCTCGACAGCCACTACCTGAATTATTATATTTCGTTCATGGAAATCTTTTTCAAACCGTAAGAACAAAAATATTTCCAAGGGTGATTTGGCATCCTATTTCGCGCAAGTCATTGACAATCTAGGAATTTCTCAGCAGGGATCCAAAAATCCACAAGGCTGCATGGAAGTATATACATAGAAAAAAGCACCCCATAGTTCAAAATGAAAAAATTCCGATTACAGTAGAAGGTGATGGTGGGAAACCACAAATAAAAAAGATAAATTACGAGTTACTTGCAGCAGCCGATGATACGTATTAAGCTAGTGTAACGTATAAAAATTAAAAGCATTTTTATACTATCATCATCATCATCATCATCATCATCATTATTATTATTATTATTATTATTATTATTATTATTATTATTATTATTATTATTATTATTATTATTATTATTATTACTATTACTATTACTATTACTATTACTATTACTATTACTATTACTATTACTATTACTATTACTATTACTATTACTATTACTATTACTATTACTATTACTATTACTATTACTATTACTATTACTATTACTATTACTATTACTATTACTATTACTATTACTATTACTATTACTATTATTATTATTATTACTAATTTTTTTTTATTACCGAAACATAACAAATAAAATAAATACATAATTTTTTTTTCTTTTTTTTATAAAACTAATGTGAATACTATCATGGAACCTTGATCATTTTTCTTTCGCTACGCCGGTCAGAACCGCTTTCATTGTAAAAATTATCCATGTCTGACCAACCTATGAACCCTGATACTACTACTCAAATCCAACAACTAATGGAACAGGTGGCACGCGCGCCAACAACAATTGCTTGAAGATCTTTATCAAGCTCGCACAGACACTGCTGTCCATCCCCCTGTACCACCGGTACCACTGTAGCCGGTGTGGATGTTTTTATATTAAATTTATAAGTAAATATATTTATTCAGCTACAACAGATGCTTATGTATTTTTATAGTGAGCACCAGTAATATTATCGTATATTACAACGTAATTGTTTATTAAGATAACTCAAGTTCTTTTGAGATAGTATATGTTAAGCGATAATGATTTTAATATAATCAAATCTAGTACAGAGATATTATGTCTGTATGTATTGAGTCTTTATAATGTGATTTCAGTTGTTATTAAATTCAAATACTACGTTTAATATGTAGTCAACAAATATATATATGTAATAAATAATATAATGATCTTAAGCTAATCTCTTGGATAAATAAAATAATTAAAACAACCCAATATACGGTGTTGCATGATCAATAGAAAATAAAAGATTTCTGTATCTTTAGATAGATAAATAATTTGATACAACTTCAAATTGATGATTTTTATTTGGTTTAAAAAGTTGGGGTTTATATTGTTCTGCAGTAACTTTCTAATGTTACGCAATTACATCCGCAGCAACTGTTTAATGTCGCGCAGTTATTACATGTGATTGTTTAATTAATTAATTGGGGGGATATTTATATTAAGTTGTTGTACAATGGGTTGATTCGAGTAAAAGGTAATAGAAATGAGAATATTCTTATATGAATAAATATTCAGAATATTCGTGTATAAAAATAGAAAATAAGAAAAGTTGTTTATGTAAGGGTTACACCACATGACCTACCTGTTCGTCCATCTTTCGAATTGGACCCCTTCACCTACATTGATTCAATTGATACCTACTTTAGAACAAGCTACATTTACCAGCACGCTCGCCGCCGAGGAGCGCATACAAGTTATCGAACGTTACCCCCCCTCTTCATGGTTTCACGTACAAGGCACCAGCAAGGGTTCCTGAGGCCACTCGTTTGTTTAGAAAACGTCAAGCAGCAGAGGATGCTTCTCTTGACAATTTTCAATACAACTTATCAGCTGTCCTACATCCTCTGGATGTCCTTGGCCATATGCTTCTACCCCTCTTACAACCTGATCAAGTTGAGCATATTTTTGCTACACTTAATGACATCCGTACTCTCATTTTACATACCGAGGGTACTATTAACCAAGCCTGCAATCAACTTTCTCTTCGGGCAGTTAACCCTTCCATTCGACAACAACCTACTGACCGAGAATATACCATAGCTTCGGAGAAAAGTCTTGCTGCTTCTGGCACCGGAGCAGGAGGTTTGTACGTAAAACCATGTATAGGTGGATATCGTTCAATTATTTGCGTGCGCTCCTCGGCAGCGAGCATGCTTGTAAAGGTAGATTGGTCTAATGTTGGCATCAGATACGTTAAGGGAACAGAAGGGGTCCAGTCAAATGAAGGATGTCCAGGTAAGTCATGTGGTACCTGTGGGACAGGGGGTTGAGCAACAGGGTCTGTGCGTGATTGATATAATTCTTATATAAGACGTTGTTGCCTTGCCACCTGGTCCACAAGTTGTTGAACTTGGTTGATATTAGAGTTTAATGTTTGGTCTGTCATGGATAAATTCAGTGGAAGTGGTTATGACCAGCATAGTGAAAGAAAAATGATCAAGAATAGAATACACATTAGATTTAGAGAAAAAAAAATTATTATATTTTATTTCATTTGTTATGTTTCGGCAATAAAAAGAGAATTATGATCACAGCACTCTATCAATTCAGGTTCGGTAAGTCCAATGAACTACCTCAATTGTCTGGAACTTAGTGATAGAAAATGACAAATAATTATCTTATGAATAATATGTGTTGGAAACAACAGATACCTTTGAAAAATACTATTATAAACCACGAGCTCAACAAACATCAAGCACAGCTATTGTCAATTCAATTTTTTCACTTACAATATGATTGTTGACGAAGCAAAGTCTGAAAATGTGGTACACCCTCCCAATTGGTATCAATCTTTTTTTAAAAAATATTTTAGTTAAATTCAAATATTACCCTATCCTGAAAAAAAAATTGAAAGTAGAATACTTGGATTTGAAGGTATAAAGAGAAGAAGAATTATTATATTTTAGTTAGTACCGGCTCTCAGGATGCGAATTAAATCCAGAGGGATGCTCCATATATGGAGCGTGAGCTGTGTAGGAAAATTTTTTTATCTGAATTTGAATGTGTCAAACTATCTAAGAAGCTTGAGAGATGCGTTCCCAATAATATGAACAATAACAACTACGATCCCCTTACTTTGTTTCAACTAGAAAGATCGAGGTGTAACATTTTCTAAATTACCATCAGTAGAACTATTTAAATTCCACACTTGTTGCATTCTGAAATAAAAATTATGTGTTGGTTGTTATGCCATTTTGAATATAAATTTTGGAAGAAGTTTAAGAAATATAGGACTCAAGAAATGTGCAGCATATGTACAAGGCACTTTAGCTTGTCCTAATTTGGGAGAAAAAAAGAGCCTTTTGAGGTGGTTTTGATAAAAGTTCAGATTATCATTATTGCGTACTCTTAATAGATACGAATTTTTCCCATAAGCTTGATTTTCTATATTTTATGATGTTTCACTTTTGCCCTCTCAGCCCCTCTTTCTTTTCTCTTTACCTTTTTCTTTTATTTCTATAAGAATAGTAAGTTAGCTATATTTTATCATAATTGTCAGGATACGTTTATTCATTTAATTTATCCAATAAATAGTCAATAAAAATCTAACTTTACTTTGAACTACATCACTTTTGGCTCTTTTTTTTTTTTAATTTTTTACTCAGCTCACGCTCCATATATGGAGCATCCCTCTGGATTTAATTCGCATCATGAGAGCAGGTATACAAAAAAAAACAAAATAGCATAGTTTATCTCTTCGATAATACCCCTCCTTTTTCGTGTTTCTTTCTTCTCCCCCTTCACTTCTGATTCTCTTTGTGCCATAGAATCACACTGTTTGTATCTTGTCTTGTATGTGAATTTCCAACCGCTGTTATTTATCCCATTTCTGCAGCTGTCAATAAAATTCATCTTGAATTTTTTTAAAAAAAAGCCATCCTATAGTTTGATCTAATGAGTTGTATATATTTTGATAAAACTGTTTTGTTAAGTTCTCAACATCTTCTTGGTTCTTAGTGTTTGATGTAGGTGATGGTGGTAAGTCCGCGAGGCACTATAGTTTGTTGCGGAGAGATTGTAAGTTGGTGCTGATTGCTGTTTGATAATTTTCATGGATGGCAGAGTCTTTCAGTTTGCTTATGCTTTCTATAATTATTTATGAAGGGAAGATTAGCATCAGCATCAAAACTAAAATGCACCTTTTTGTTTGAGTTTAAGGTGTCTCAGATGGTTAGTGTTGGGTTAGCAGGTATTCGTGCTCATATATAAGTCACAGATACTACTACCAAGAGGTCTGATGAAAGCTAATTTTCCATATGCTAGTTTAATATTTTATACTTGTAAATGTTGGCTGTCAATCTAAATTATCATCTTGTTTCCTTGACTGTTTAAGGCAGTGTCAGAGGTGATCATAGCAAATCGTACATTGAAGTCATCGCAAATAATTGTATTTGTGGTAGAGTAGTATTGGTGTTGTTGTGGAAGAGAATCGAAGATAGCTAGTGCTAATTTATCTGAAAAAAATCAGTTAAAAGTGGTAAATATATACAACGAATGAGGATATTGGTTACTACAGAAGCATTGTTTTTTTTGTTTTTAACCGAACTGAGATCTATTTTACTTTAAGGAAATCACCTGTCACACGAGTTCCACCACACCTTTCTTTCGTTCATATCAATTCCCAAGATTCCGTTACCATATAAGTATATGAGTTGCTAGGTTACAGCCATTACTATGCTACTCTATGAACGTCATTTTAATTGAATAACCTAACTAGGAATCAAAGCCATATCGACTTTGTCAAAAGCTCCAGTCTTGCTCCCCATGGTTTTGAACCAGTTGCATTTTTCTCACATTTTCAATTCAAGGCTTCGGCTCGTAATTTCGCTACAAAAGTGTTGAAAGACGTGATAGAGATTTTAAAGGACGATGATGACGAGCAAATGAAGGATTGGGCGAAATGCTATTCAGAATATGATTTCCAGGTAACTGCGAGACTTTTGTTTTATAATTACAAGTAATTGGAGATCTCATATTCGTTACCAAGTATAGGTTTTAGAAACAACGTTTATTGATGATTTTTGGGTATCAGTTGCTCGTGACTCAACTGACGCGATGCAACGCACAATTAAAGAACAAGCGGCACAGTATAGATGGGCGGCGTAGCTAAAAATCTCCTGAAAGTCGTGACGTAAATTAAATTATACATCTGCAATTTTTATAAAACTTTTTTTTTGTTTGTTTACCTTTCCTCTTTGACCATGGCTGCTATTCCTTCAAACCCCCAACATTTCTCTAAAGGTTCGTTACTTGACGAACTAGGTTTTATCTCAAAAGAAACTCCCAATTACGACGTACATCCTTTTTGTAAAAGCTTTAACACTAAAGAAAAATGGCAGTCATGATTTAAAACAGTTCCTCAAAATTATGCCACATTTATTCGTAATGGTTTTAGCTTAGGCAAAGCAACTAAGTAATAATAATAATAATAGTTGTGATATTTGGTTATTTTAATAAAAGTAGGAAATAAAAACAGACAATGTATAAATCCTTTGAGACTTTGTTATATATCTTTAATAATAATTTAGAAACTAGAATAAAGTTATTTCTTTAAAATAATATTTACAACCCGTATTTATATGATTTCTATTCTATGAGTTATGGGGCTTAGTTAATAGCATGATGTGGGTGATTGATAGTAAAGTCGGGTACTTGATATTAGTCATTAATATTGAGAAGGTTACTATAGCTACTGTTCTGAAGTATATTGGGCTTAGCCATGATACTCTCTTTTATTCTTTAATTTAAGTTGACGAGGCGCAGGACATCGTTATGCGATTTTACTCAGTTTCCTTTTTAGAATTGAGTTCTGTTCACGTCTGTATTTTAAATATTTTAAATATGATTTCTTATTTCATCTGGGATAAAGAGATAATGTTCTTATAATACAACAATAGTAATAGTAATAATAATAATAATAATAATAATAATACCAATGATAATAACAATAACTATAGCAACAGCATCAATAATAGCAACAATAATAATGATAATGATAATAATAACAATGAAAAATCAGAAACAATTGGCCGTCCTGCTGTATATCAAATGAAGTATCGTTTTATTTGTAACCATGGTGGAAAACCTTGTAAAGCATCAAGTGCTTCTTCTTCGTCGTCATCATCATCAATATCTCCTTCTAAAAAACGCAAACGTGATCCATCCAAAATGATTCCTAAAGTTGATTGTCCTGCCAAGATTGATTTGTATAAGTATTCAGATGATTCATACGAAGCTGTTTATTATTGGTATCACCATAATCATGATCCTACAAATTCAGAAAGTATTATTACATCTCGTTTACCTGAAGAAGCTCGCAAATGGATTACGTATTGAACGTGTTGATAAAAATATGGACTGGGAAGCTATACAGAATGCATTGCATTTGACGCGTAAAGAAAGAGATTATGTATGTTTGTAAACTTAATATATGATAATAATGATGTAATACTAATTGTTATAAAAAACAAACGTATAGCTTGATAATAACCCAAACTTGTTGCCTGTGTCAGAACTTATTCATTATAAAGACGTCCAAAATCTCATTCAAACAAAACTTGCTCGACTTTCAAAAAAAGCAGCACTTGATAAAGATAGTGTATGTCTTTGGCTTAAGTATCTTGATGATGAATGATATGATCTATTGTCAAACATTGATGAAGATAATAATAGATTTACAATTGCTTGGATATCCAAATGGCAAAAACCAGTAAGTAAAAATGATCTGTTGTTAATTGATGATTTATTTTGATTGATTCGATATTGATTATTATGGTATTTCTTTTTAGATTCTTCAAAGGCAGAATATTGTTTGTGTTGATTCGACACATAAAACATGTAAATCATTTATTCGAAGTTCTGATAGTTGCTATTTATTTACCATTGTTTGCAAAAATCTTGATACAAACAAAGGTTGTCCTGTTGGGTTTATGATGACAAACTTGGAAACCACAGTCTCTGTTGCTAGTTGGTTTGAATGGTTAAAAAGTGTCATCAACTTTGTCCCTAAGTCTATAATGATCGATTGTAGTCCTGTTGAAATAAATGCTATAAACCAAGTATATGGTGATGTTGTTTAGGTTCTTTTGTGTCATTGGCACATTAAAAGAGAATGGGAGAAACATATAAAAAAAATGGTAAGTGAATTTGGTTTTATTTTACACATGAAACAAAAGAACAACAATGGCAAGCTCGTAATTCTTTGAATCTTTTGATGAATTGTGATAGTATTGATTTGTTTGAGCTTCTATGGGATTTGTTTAAATCAATGTGGCACGATGTAAATGGTTATGTTGAATTCTATGATTATATATACCAATATTGGTACCCCAAAAGAGAAAAATGGTGTAAAGCTTGAAGACCTGTATGTATTAACGGTTCATGTATTAATCAGCTATTAATATGAATATATTTAAAGAATGTTACTAACTGTGATTATTTTTTTTATTAGAATGCTATATTTAATACAAATAATTTAATAGAAAGTTGGCATAGTCATTTAAAAACCATGTATCTTGGTCGTCCTCATAATCATCGTGTTGATCGCATTATATATATATTAGCTGAAAAAGTGGAATTGGATTTTTGCAGAGATGCATATCAAATAAGACATGGGATCAAACCTATCTGGTTGTCAACAAAGGAAAGAACAAGAAAAAAACTCGCTTATGATCTGTCTGAAGAAGATGCACGTAATATGGTAACAATTAATGGTAATATAATTGAATGCAAGTCTTTTACAACATCAACTACCTATTATTTATTATCTTTACAGCAATGTGGTCCTGCCGAGTTTACTATTGTTTCATGTACATGTCCTGATTTCAATTTATCTTATATCATCTGTAAACATATGTTTCTTGTCAATCGCATCAACCAAATCCCTATTCAAACACATGCTTTGAAATACAATCCTATTGCTCCTATCCCACCACAATAACATATTGACCCAAACACGAACCAAGAATTACAACAATTATTATCACAAGCTCTTGATAGATGTTATAATCATGTTACAAAGAGAAAATCCAAAGCAAATAATGAACAATTAGAACAAATGATACTTCTTTTAAATAATACACACTCGAACTTGGAAAAATAACTGATCCACATAAACGCCCTGATAAACAACATTGAAGTTCTCTTATTTTTCTCATAATTTTTTCTTTTCTTATACTTATATTTTTTTATTCGCCTTTTTTTTTGTTATATATTCCTTTTCCTTTCCTTTCCCTGATACTTAAAAGTATCAAAATAAAATGTTTTAAACATGTTTGTTGAAAATGTATTGTGAAAATGTTCTTTTTGTCATTTTATTTTCTTGACGACTTTAATTTTCTTTTTGTAAATGGACTTGGTAACTTTTTTTCTTTGAATAGAATGGACTTAATAATTTTTTTTTTTTTGTGAATGGACTTAGTAATTTTTTTGTTGAACAGAGAAATTTTTAAGAAAATGGCTTTGAAAAAAAAAAGTTTTCTTTCATCCCCCCATCTGAACTCCAAAAAAGAAATTTGTGACTTGGTTTTAAGTGACTTTCTGGAATGCCGATTTTTGTCCACGCTAATGACGACACCAAATCGGGACTGCTCTCCAAAATGCAAAATGGCCGTACAAATTGGGACTGCTGAGATAAAATTGAAGTAGGAATCCAGTACATACAAAAAAAAACTAAGTCCTCATTATTAGTTTGACTTAGACAAAAAAACCAAGTAAAACTTTCTTATTGAAATACTTCAACAACGTTTTCACTTAATTCAAAACTCTCGAATTATCACAAAAAAATTTAACAAAGTAGTTTTATGTATATAATCCAGAAAAGTATAAGTGGGTTCTTTATTTTTATTGTATTTATATATTATAAGTGGAGTGATTAAATTATTATTTATTTTTGTTTTCTAACTGCATTTCTTGGATCTATCACATTTTGTAAAATATTATTTAAATTTTGCGTTGCTTGATTACATTCTTCTAATTGATCAGGCGTCATATTCAATAAAGTATGGTTTAACATGTCTACTGATGATGTTATTTTTGTTAAGATATTTTTTCTGAGCTCTTGTAAACGAATTTCTTCGATTTTTCCATTATCAGCTTTGTTGACAGGTCTAACTGGTTGTATTGAACGAGAGATACCAACACGATGAAGAGGAATATCACGAACGCGATTGCAAAGGAAAATATGTTTACATAATATATGATTAAAATAAAAGTCAGGACAGGTACACGAATGCAAAACGCCTTCTCGAACAACAATTTCATAATAGATATTTTCTTTTGTAAACGACTTTACGTATATCTATATATACAATAGATTACTCATTAATCATTAGAACATGAAACAGTTCTTATAACGCGTTTTTACTTACTTTTTGAGCATCTACAATTGAAATATAATCTGCAGCGGTATCATCATCAAGCTCATATGCCGTTGTATGCTGTTTTTTTTCTTCTTTCATTAAGCTCACATCTTCGAATCCATGAAATACTTAAAGTATAGATTGTCTATATGCGCAATCAACAACTTGAGTAAGAACCCAGACAATATAATCAATTCTATGTTTCCTTGTTCTTTTGAGATAATGAGTTTTTAATTGATTATGCCACGATTCAATGAGATTATTTGTATGGAATTGAACACCCTATATGATTGAAAGATTAGATAAAAAAAGTTATAATTATAGTTTGTTTTAGTAATATTACATACCTCTCGCCACGCCTTACTCCACTTTTCTCTCTTAGGATAATAATAATCAAACATGTATGTATAAAACGTTATATCTTCAACAAGGTAATGCTGTCTAAATTCGTTCTATTTTACATCAAATTCTTCTGGATCCTTTGTGTACATCAATGAACTTAAATAAACACGAGCTTTTTTACGTAAAGCTTTAGAATCTGCAGTACTAATCGAGCTTTTGATCTATCAATGATCTGTTAGAGAAAATGTTTATGTATCCAAGCAAAAGTTATTTAAGTTAGTAACGTACCTATTTAACTTTCTTTTCCCATGCTCGTCGAATATGCCAATGGCAAACTAGAACTTGGACTTCGGTACCAAACGTAGACAAAATAGCATCCATTTCAGTTACACTACAATTGATCATGATACGTTTGGGATAAAACCCACATTCGAACTTAAGCCATGAGAGCCAATGACTAATAGTAAATGAAGATTCAGAATTCATAATAAAAAAAGCAACAGGACAACCTTTGTTCGTGACATCACTCCTAGTAACAAGTGAAAACAAATAGCAATCACCATGGTCAGATAAGAATGATACACATGTTTTATGTGTAGAATCGAGGTTAATATCCTCTTGTTTCAATAATATCTGTGTAAAAAAACATTAGTAAAAGAGCATATATCAAAAATAATATAAAACAAAAACAAAATACAAATTTATACCTTTTTCTGCCATGGAGCGACCCATGCAACCATTAATAGTTCTTTTTTAGATCCATTAGCCTTTTCGTCAGCTTCAGATGTAGTAGTAATTTCAAATAAGGTATTATAACCTTTTTCTTTAAGGATATCAATCCAGGCTTGGGTGCTTTGTTTGTCAAATCGATGTTTTCTTGAAATATTAATTAAGCGTTGGTGGATTTGATTTACAATATCATGGCGATGTACACGGAGAGCAGCTGGTATTTTCAAAACATTTGGATCTACATTTATTTCATTTTCAAACTAATCAAACAGCAAATTAGATATCGCATCCTAGATAACTACATATTTAAGCATTCCAGTTATACATACCTCATTCATTTCTTCATTCGACAACTGTAATAAGTCTTTCATTCCTCTCCAATCTTTCTTTTCTTCAACATGTTTTTCAATCCAATTCTTAACATTAAATAGAAGTCTTGATTCTTTAATATCCTGTTCACTGAAAGGATTATGACCACCATGGGTCCAATGATACGTTACTTCAATAATACCATCAACAGCACGTTTGGTAACTTTTATTTTTGCAGTACAACCAGTGTGTTTTGATACATTTGTTCGACGTTTTTTGGTTGTTGGGGGGATGGAAGACAATTTATGACTATGATCACAGACGTACAAAAGAGACCAATCAATTTTTTTTTTGGGACTAGGAGTATCTTTTGTGAATAAAGTTGAAGGAGCTGCAGTTGAGATTGTGCTTTTTTTCTTGTTCCAAGTCGCATGGCAAGAAGCTTCTTCAGCAAACCATTTATTAAAATTATATTCATTGTGAAAAGTTAACTCCATAGGGGAACTGACCCAGTCAACAGGAGGTCGTTTGTGTACAATATAAAGTGTGTTGTTAGTTTGATTGTTCACGATAAATACAGATAATGAGGAATAAAGAAAATAATGAATAGGAATGCGAATCTACCCATAAAGATGGGAAAGATGCGCGATTTATTATTTGCCCCTGGGCGAAATGCGTCTGAAATAAAAACATTCCTGGGAATGACAGTCTCTGAATAAAACAAAAATTTGTCGACGTCATTAGTGTGGACAATTAGGAGCGTCGGACTTTCTGGTGATTTTTCGCGAAGTTCATAGAATGGACTTAATAATTTTTTTTTAGTGGAAGGACTTAGTAATTTTTTTTTTTTTGTGAATGGATTTAGTAATTTTTTTATTGAACAGAGAAATTTTTAAGAAAATGGCTTTGAAAAAAAAAAGTTTTCTTTCATCCCCCCATCTGAACTCCAAAAAAGAAATTTGTGACTTGTTTTTAAGGGACTTTCTGGTGAATTTTAACGAAGTTCATAGATGGGAATCATTTACTAGAGCCAATTATGAAGCAAGTCAAAAAAAGAGAAAAACGCAGCATAACAGCGATCAAAAAGAAGTAACAAAAGCAACACGAAAAATTAGTATGGAAGTAGGTTAAAAAATAATTGAGCCAGCCCAGATACTTTGACCTGTGTGTAATACGTATTAAATAAACTTTTATAGCTTTTAGATGATGTTAGGGAAGATAAAGTTGTAGTAGGTTAGACAGAAGAATCACTTGGCAATGTGTTAAAAAAGCACACAAAGAAATATATTAACGACCAAACTGATGTTCAACTATCTGGGAAAGACTTGGAGAGTCTTATTTTGTAAGTAACTGTACCACATTCTTTGTGAGATTACTACTTATAATTATTCTTTTTCTTCTTTTAGACTTGCACAAAACAATATCCTCAACCTCAGTGATCGCAGTATTAAAGGGCAATGGAAGATGTTTTTGAAAACCCAATAGAATGAACTGAAGAAGAAATGGGCAATTGAAGAAGAAAAATTGAGTGTGAGCGAAGATATGATGAGATCAATTAAACAAATGTCGAAGGTAATAACTATGTTTTTTTAATGATATATAACTGAGAAAGATAAGAAGTATAAATATTAACAGACGAGTTACATAGATGGCAGGAAGAAATATAGACCATGGTATCGATCAAGCAAGAACTTTATATAAGCGAACCATGTTGACCAAAGATGACTGTAACTTTTACTGTTTTACACATAAAATGTAAGAGAAAATTCATAGATCGATCTATACATTATACTCACTTTTACCGTTATAGGTTTGAAATTGTTGAACGTCACCTGGAATTATTTGATGATCAAAAGAAAAAGGAGTTAACTGAAAATGACTATGTTGTACGACTATGGGCTCCTCTTCTTTTCGCATTATTTAATGACTGTCGAAAATTAAAGTTGACTTAGTAAGACCTATTGATATTATTTATTTTTTTTGTGAGCCATTTAATAATGCCTAACTTTTCTATAGGGGAGAATCAGTACTTAGAGGCGAAGGTGATGACAGCTATTATAAAGTTGATTTATGTGTCAACTTCAAAGCTAGAGAGAACAAATACGATTGTCTGTTGCTGAGTTTGCTAAAAACTCGAATCTTTGTAAGTTACAAAGTGGTCATGTAAAGCTATTATTGGAAGGAAATGCTATGATTAGCAATTTGAAGAAGTACCATTTGAAGCCTGAACTCGCTTTGTTACAAGGTGCTGGTATGTTATTCATTCCACAATCACAGAGGAAATACATTCGAAAACCCCACTCGTATATATTCATATATTCATATATATTTTATATAGGAAATGAGGCTGACATTTTGATGATGAAAGCTATTGATGAAAACTTTACAGTTGCAAGCCGCCCCACCAAAGCATTATCTATATCCGATAATCTTGCTTCAGACAAACTCATTTTTCTTTATAATTGCTTTCTACAATATAAGGTTTGTATTTCTATATTTTGATCTTTTTGTTTTGACTGACATACCATGGGTGCTAAAATGTTCTTCAAAGCGCGTTACAATCGATCTTATGAATCTTGTAATAGCCGCAACTGATGAATCTCACATAAACAGTTTCGATAAAGCATGGATATCAAATACATCCTTACAAGAGTCACAAAATTAAACTTTCATCCGATATCTTTTTCTTATACTCTTTCACTCTCATATTCACAATTTTAAGACACTGCCTTTATCAAAAATTGTTAACATATTTTCTCCTCCACATATATTTTTTTCATGTTTTTTATTATAACTCGTAAACCCATATTCTCTCAATCCTTAAAAATATTTTTTCTCTTACATATTCATTTGAACATATTTTCTTTATTATAACTTATATATTATCCAGGCTCCTATATATTTCTTAAAAGTATTTCCTTTTCATATACCTTTGAACATATTTTCTCTATTACCACACATATTCCGATACATTTCCTTATTTGTGTTTTTTTTTTGCTTGCAAGATTCGTGGACAAGTTGATCGTCAAAATTTACTTTAGTAAAACACATCATTTTTAACTCGGGCATTTCAAATTATGAAGACAGGCAAGTATGACCTTACTCGCTTCTCTTGTTACGATATTGATAAAATCCTAAAAAAACGATTTTAATATATAAAGGTTATATTATATCCCGTGGATTATATTGTTTCTTCTTTTGTGGTTTTTCATCACCTACAACTATGAGAGTTTAAATTATATGCTGAATTTGTTATACAGCACGAATAATCTGCATAACTGGTTGAATTGATGTCCATTTGCTTTATCGACCCTAGACATTAAACAGCATACAATTTATGATGAAGAATGTTTTTGGTGACTATCATTCCAAAAAAAAAATCTAGATATTATTAATTACAATCTTTTTGGTTGCTCGTATAAGCAAATTGATCATGCTTATTATTTTTAATACATTAATACAAATATGTTAGTGGAATATCTCATAGTGCCTGTATATAGAATTCAACACAACTGGACACATGCAGATGAGAGCACCTCATATGAAGTGTTCCATATACATAATCCTAATATTAGATTCTTGCTATACCTATGTACTCTCACTGTGCGACAAAAAAAGTTGCACTAATAAAACTGTTTTAATTAAATAATTCAAAGGTAATTATTCCTTTTTGTGGATACTATTCGAACAAGTAGGTACTAATGAGCAGTAAAAAACGATAAATTTTAAAATCAATTATTTTGGTAGCTGGTTTTATTGAGTGTAAAATGAATTAAAACAAATATACGTATCATTCATAAGAAGTGAAAAATAAGTAAATCTTGAAGTTTCTAGAGATTTGGCGATGTCCTTTGGTGCAGTCAAATCTCCGAGAAAAAATTGCACAGGTAGAACTAGCACAGCAGATGGCATCACCAGCTCTTTCAGAAAAGTTTAAAGATACATTGCTGAAAGACGAATTGCTTTAAACAGGTAACATCAAGTGAAGAATGGACGCAAGTTAATCGAAAATGATAGAAATTACCATGCCCAAGTTGGTTGCTGAAAATTACTAGCTTGCGTTTGATTTGATAGCAGCAAAGCCAGACTTTTATGGAGAAGAAATAGCAAAAATATAATGCTGCTTCCAAGGGAGCTGTAATTAACGATAAACTACAGGACGACGTTTCTACAGCAACATATCTTACAGTAGCAAAATCTAGTCAAACATCTCCGGCACAAAATAAAGCACTTGTGGCAGGCCAACATGTGGTAAAAAAGAAAGGGATTTGCTATAGACACCCAAAAACATACTACATTAGCTAACTTCAATTCTTACAGGTACTCTATACTATTCTATTTTTTCTAAAAATCTGATATAATTACGTTGTGTCCAGCCATTTATACCACTATATATACAGTTATTATCGTTATATAACTTAAAACGTTTTATGAAACTTTATATAAGCAGTTCAACTTCATATGAATAACGTTCAATGATTTCTTATCTTCTCTCACCATATCATTATGTACACAAGTGGAAGCTGTAGCTCGCATGAAGACAAGACAAACAAAGGAATAATGTGTACTTTTAATGATATATATATATATATATATGAGTGGTCAAATAAGCGCAATGGGTGTTGATAACGCTGGTATTATAAAAGTTTACATGGTCTAAGAACTTGTTTGACAACTTTTTATTTGTGGAGTGTCCGTAAGGCCAAAATATGGGGTATCAGTAGCAATTACCAAAAAAAAATCTACTTCACCACCCACAGATAAACAGCTCGAGTGGGTAAGGCGGCTTTTACAACCTCCAGCAAGCTAAACCTCACGCACAATACTATATACCTCTTCATCTTGACGTACCATCCATGGCGAAACTCACTAAGCGCTTTCTTTATTAGAAGTAGAACAAGATTGAATCGAATTAGCTTCACGTGGTGTAGTTGGTTTACTAATCAACTCATCGTACGAAAATTCAACGAATTATTTTAATCTTGTTAGCCAAACTATCTGAAAGTGGACGTGCCGACAAAGCAAATCATACTGTATTTATCAAAAACAAATGTTTGTTCAGTGTCTACGTATGCCTAAAAAGCAGCTAAGCATGACAATTCTGCGTCTTTTTCCATCATTACCAAACATCATATTGGAATCGAGCACTTATAAAATTAATCTATGTTCCACATATACCTCCACAATCTATTGGTATCTAGTTCTGACACACCATGTCATTTATTTTTGAATAATACAGAAAACAATACAAAAAACTAGACTTAATGCAAGGATAGTAATACCTATTCTGCCGATTTCTGCTCTTTCTTTTTTTTTTGCCACATACTTCTACTACCTTAGCTCTTTCTTTGTTAATAAAGGGCTTTCGGTTATTGTTGTAATATTTCCTGACACATGTAGCACCACATGGAAGCAGCCATATGCCTTCCAAAATAATATAAATTTTGAAAGGATTAGTTTTTAATTCAAAATCTGCTAGGAAAAAATATCTCCAAAATTACAAGCAACATTTGGTCGACTGGTTTTACTCTAGATGACCGATCCAAGCTCGTACAATCCATTGCCTTTGTACACAATAGCCAGTACATGACTGAACTGTAACATAAGCCAGTTACAAAAAGGATTTTTTGTCTTTACTGTAAAATGAATTCATCAAGTTAGGAAGTTTTTTTTTCTGGCACCTTATCTCACAGGCTGATCCCAATTGGCAAGTTCTGAAATTTAAGATGAGTATAAATGTGTCTATATATATTTATTTATTCATATTTGTGAGTGAGAGATTTTTCTAACTTTGTGCACGAGACTATATATAGGTCGACGATTCCAAAGGGGTCATGGTAGAGCATTTGCTGTATCGGTTTATATTAGCTGCCTGATGGACACTCGTAAAAGTCTCTGGGTGTGTGGGCGGCGGCTTACGGCTGACGTGGCACACATCAACAGTAGTACTGCTCTACCTGACCTTGTAAATTGTATTGTGAGCTTGGAGGTTAAGACGTCCCTATTGTACTATGCAGCCAGTTCAAAGGGTTGACTCATTTACGTGGGCAGCTTGAGAAGTGTAATCGTTACACGTGATACTTCTTTCGCTGCCTTATCCATCCATATAGGTACATACATTTACACTGCAGAATGCTCTGTAAACAGATCCACAGTGGTGTTGCTTCTACCTGTTTCTCATGTGTTGCTAACGTCATTTATAACGTTGACGAAGCTTTTTATGAGCACAGCATTCAATTCGCATTCTACCAAATGCTAATAGTGTCTGCCAATCAAATTTTCCAAGAAATTGTAGTCTATGCTCTAATCCATCGTTTTAATGTTCTCATTATTTTGAACCTCTATGATAACAGTATAACCCTTGCTTCCTTTCTACTACATAGCCATAGAAAATTTATTTAATAGCACAAATACGAACAGATGAACAAATGGATATTCTATGAACTTGTATACATTTTGTTTTATCTTTTTTTATTGTTTATTTTATTGTGCAAATGTGAATACACTTTTTCATGCAGTAGAACTAGGTATCTTAGTACAATCCGGATTTATAAACCGATCCGTTTTTCATACGGATTGGATCGGATTTGGATTGTATCTCAACGGATTCAGATCGGATTCGGATCTTAATTCTACAATCGGGATTGTAAACGGATTGAGATCTATGGAACCGTCAGATTTTTCTGATCCGTCATTATAATTATAGAGTAATGGATCAAAGTTTTAACAATGCTGTGGTAAGGTATATATATATATTCAAATAAAGAAGACATTAAGTTTTTGTATATTATTATATACTTGAATAGAGCAGTTGAAAGGAAAAGTAGTAATGGCTTTAATATATAAAAGAAATATTTGAAAAGAAAAAAACAAAAATTGAAGATTAAAAAAGAGAGATTAATGAACTTAATTATTATTTTTATTAATCTAGTAATGATAAAGAGAATTATGAACTTTTATTTGGTTGTAAAACAGAAAAGGTAAACTTATACCTCTTATTTTTTTCAGCACACTACTTACCCCCACAAAAAAAAATCCACATCATGTTATATTTCTACCACCACAATAACTTTTTTTTCACTATAAACTTTTTTATCACTATAACTTTTTTTTTTCCCTTCTATAACTTTCCCACTATAATTTTTTTTCAACTATAACTTTCTTTTCCCATTGTAACTTCTTTTTTCCCATTATAACTTTTTATTACTACAATTCTTTTTTTATTATAACTTATTTATTTCCTATTATGTTTTCAAACCAAAATAATAAATAATGCACCTTTGTTACCAATGTTTTACTTTTCTTAAACGATCTCAAACGACTACCATACACAATCTTGTAAAACACCTTCTCTCATGAAAAAATACTGTGACATCTACTATATAGCCTAAATTTTCATCTAATTGATTCTTTTGCATTACGGATTACGGATTCAATCCGGATTTTTACGAAACGGATGCGGATTGCAATTCTCTAATCCGTGGACAATCCGGATTTCCAAAAATCCGATCCGTTGCAAAACGGATCAGATTCGAAATGGTGCCAATCTGATCCAGATCGGTCTACTAAGAACCCTAAGTAGAACCATGAGACTGTACATGTAAAGGTTCTCTTGCCTATGGCCTAAATTTGAATAAAATATTGTATCAACACTGAAGTAAGGGTGAAATATATATAAAGATAAGTGGTTAAATAGAATTAAATAGAATAGAGAGAAATGAATAACAGTAATAAATATTGTGAGAATCTTATATGTCTTTTATTAGAGATTGATTATAAAAGATATGATAAAAAGAATGAATGAATTAAATTATTAAATTGTAAGTCTTTATATATATTTCTATTTTATATTTCGTATCCATTGAGGATGAATATTATTGTATATTATTATATGAATAAATAAACATCTTTATGTTTGATGATCTTCTTTATGATGTGTATGATTTATAAGTATTATTATATATACGATTTGTTATGATTATTATATATACGGTGATGTATTATTTGTAAAGCAACCGACGTGTGTTTATTATAAGCTTTGCTTGTCAGTTTATATTATAATTATATTAGGATTATTATGATTAGGTAGTTATGCGGTGCACATATACCACAGACACATCCAGTCTTTTGGAGTAATGAACAAGTGTGATGGAACCTTTCTACTAGAATTCTTTTTTTTTGTTGATTGGTGTGTCCAGTTGTATTGAATTATATATACAGGCACTATGAGATATTCCACTAACATATTTGTATTAATGTATTAAAAATAATAAGCATGATCAATTTGCTTATACGAGCAACCAAAAAGATTGTAATTAATAATATCTAGATTTTTTTTTTGGAATGATAGTCACCAAAAACATTCTTCATCATAAATTGTATGTTGTTTAATGTCTAGGGTCGATAAAGCAAATGGACATCAATTCAACCAGTTATGCAGATTATTCATGCTGTATAACAAATTCAGCATATAATTTAAACTCTCATAGTTGTAGGTGATGAAAAACCACAAAAGAAGAAACAATATAATCCACGGGATATAATATAACCTTTATATATTAAAATCGTTTTTTTTAGGATTTTATCAATATCGTAACAAGAGAAGCGAGTAAGGTCATACTTGCCTGTCTTCATAATTTGAAATGCCCGAGTTAAAAATGATGTGTTTTACTAAAGTAAATTTTGACGATCAACTTGTCCACGAATCTTGCAAGCAAAAAAAAAACACAAATAAGGAAATGTATCGGAATACGTGTGGTAATAGAGAAAATATGTTCAAAGGTATATGAAAAGGAAATACTTTTAAGAAATATATAGGAGCCTGGATAATATATAAGTTATAATAAAGAAAATATGTTCAAATGAATATGTAAGAGAAAAAATATTTTTAAGGATTGAGAGAATATGGGTTTACGAGTTATAATAAAAAACATGAAAAAAATATATGTGGAGGAGAAAATATGTTAACAATTTTTGATAAAGGCAGTGTCTTAAAATTGTGAATATGAGAGTGAAAGAGTATAAGAAAAAGATATCGGATGAAAGTTTAATTTTGTGACTCTTGTAAGGATGTATTTGATATCCATGCTTTATCGAAACTGTTTATGTGAGATTCATCAGTTGCGGCTATTACAAGATTCATAAGATCGATTGTAACGTGCTTTGAAGAACATTTTAGTACCCATGGTATGTCAGTCAAAACAAAAAGATCAAAATATAGAAATACAAACCTTATATTGTAGAAAGCAATTATAAAGAAAAATGAGTTTGTCTGAAGCAAGATTATCGGATATAGATAATGCTTTGGTGGGGCGACTTGCAACTGTAAAGTTTTCATCAATAGCTTTCATCATCAAAATGTCAGCCTCATTTCCTATATAAAATATATATGAATATATGAATATATACGAGTGGGGTTTTCGAATGTATTTCCTCTGTGATTGTGGAATGAATAACATACCAGCACCTTGTAACAAAGCGAGTTCAGGCTTCAAATGGTACTTCTTCAAATTGCTAATCATAGCATTTCCTTCCAATAATAGCTTTACATGACCACTTTGTAACTTACAAAGATTCGAGTTTTTAGCAAACTCAGCAACAGACAATCGTATTTGTTCTCTCTAGCTTTGAAGTTGACACATAAATCAACTTTATAATAGCTGTCATCACCTTCGCCTCTAAGTACTGATTCTCCCCTATAGAAAAGTTAGGCATTATTAAATGGCTCACAAAAAAAATAAATAATATCAATAGGTCTTACTAAGTCAACTTTAATTTTCGACAGTCATTAAATAATGCGAAAAGAAGAGGAGCCCATAGTCGTACAACATAGTCATTTTCAGTTAACTCCTTTTTCTTTTGATCATCAAATAATTCCAGGTGACGTTCAACAATTTCAAACCTATAACGGTAAAAGTGAGTATAATGTATAGATCGATCTATGAATTTTCTCTTACATTTTATGTGTAAAACAGTAAAAGTTACAGTCATCTTTGGTCAACATGGTTCGCTTATATAAAGTTCTTGCTTGATCGATACCATGGTCTATATTTCTTCCTGCCATCTATGTAACTCGTCTGTTAATATTTATACTTCTTATCTTTCTCAGTTATATATCATTAAAAAAACATAGTTATTACCTTCGACATTTGTTTAATTGATCTCATCATATCTTCGCTCACACTCAATTTTTCTTCTTCAATTGCCCATTTCTTCTTCAGTTCATTCTATTGGGTTTTCAAAAACATCTTCCATTGCCCTTTAATACTGCGATCACTGAGGTTGAGGATATTGTTTTGTGCAAGTCTAAAAGAAGAAAAAGAATAATTATAAGTAGTAATCTCACAAAGAATGTGGTACAGTTACTTACAAAATAAGACTCTCCAAGTCTTTCCCAGATAGTTGAACATCAGTTTGGTCGTTAATATATTTCTTTGTGTGCTTTTTTAACACATTGCCAAGTGATTCTTCTGTCTAACCTACTACAACTTTATCTTCCCTAACATCATCTAAAAGCTATAAAAGTTTATTTAATACGTATTACACACAGGTCAAAGTATCTGGGCTGGCTCAATTATTTTTTAACCTACTTCCATACTAATTTTTCGTGTTGCTTTTGTTACTTCTTTTTGATCGCTGTTATGCTGCGTTTTTCTCTTTTTTTGACTTGCTTCATAATTGGCTCTAGTAAATGATTCCCATCTATGAACTTCGTTAAAATTCACCAGAAAGTCCCTTAAAAACAAGTCACAAATTTCTTTTTTGGAGTTCAGATGGGGGGATGAAAGAAAACTTTTTTTTTTCAAAGCCATTTTCTTAAAAATTTCTCTGTTCAATAAAAAAATTACTAAATCCATTCACAAAAAAAAAAAAATTACTAAGTCCTTCCACTAAAAAAAAATTATTAAGTCCATTCTATGAACTTCGCGAAAAATCACCAGAAAGTCCGACGCTCCTAATTGTCCACACTAATGACGTCGACAAATTTTTGTTTTATTCAGAGACTGTCATTCCCAGGAATGTTTTTATTTCAGACGCATTTCGCCCAGGGGCAAATAATAAATCGCGCATCTTTCCCATCTTTATGGGTAGATTCGCATTCCTATTCATTATTTTCTTTATTCCTCATTATCTGTATTTATCGTGAACAATCAAACTAACAACACACTTTATATTGTACACAAACGACCTCCTGTTGACTGGGTCAGTTCCCCTATGGAGTTAACTTTTCACAATGAATATAATTTTAATAAATGGTTTGCTGAAGAAGCTTCTTGCCATGCGACTTGGAACAAGAAAAAAAGCACAATCTCAACTGCAGCTCCTTCAACTTTATTCACAAAAGATACTCCTAGTCCCAAAAAAAAAATTGATTGGTCTCTTTTGTACGTCTGTGATCATAGTCATAAATTGTCTTCCATCCCCCCAACAACCAAAAAACGTCGAACAAATGTATCAAAACACACTGGTTGTACTGCAAAAATAAAAGTTACCAAACGTGCTGTTGATGGTATTATTGAAGTAACGTATCATTGGACCCATGGTGGTCATAATCCTTTCAGTGAACAGGATATTAAAGAATCAAGACTTCTATTTAATGTTAAGAATTGGATTGAAAAACATGTTGAAGAAAAGAAAGATTGGAGAGGAATGAAAGACTTATTACAGTTGTCGAATGAAGAAATGAATGAGGTATGTATAACTGGAATGCTTAAATATGTAGTTATCTAGGATGCGATATCTAATTTGCTGTTTGATTAGTTTGAAAATGAAATAAATGTAGATCCAAATGTTTTGAAAATACCAGCTGCTCTCCGTGTACATCGCCATGATATTGTAAATCAAATCCACCAACGCTTAATTAATATTTCAAGAAAACATCGATTTGACAAACAAAGCACCCAAGCCTGGATTGATATCCTTAAAGAAAAAGGTTATAATACCTTATTTGAAATTACTACTACATCTGAAGCTGACGAAAAGGCTAATGGATCTAAAAAAGAACTATTAATGGTTGCATGGGTCGCTCCATGGCAGAAAAAGGTATAAATTTGTATTTTGTTTTTGTTTTATATTATTTTTGATATATGCTCTTTTACTAATGTTTTTTTACACAGATATTATTGAAACAAGAGGATATTAACCTCGATTCTACACATAAAACATGTGTATCATTCTTATCTGACCATGGTGATTGCTATTTGTTTTCACTTGTTACTAGGAGTGATGTCACGAACAAAGGTTGTCCTGTTGCTTTTTTTATTATGAATTCTGAATCTTCATTTACTATTAGTCATTGGCTCTCATGGCTTAAGTTCGAATGTGGGTTTTATCCCAAACGTATCATGATCAATTGTAGTGTAACTGAAATGGATGCTATTTTGTCTACGTTTGGTACCGAAGTCCAAGTTCTAGTTTGCCATTGGCATATTCGACGAGCATGGGAAAAGAAAGTTAAATAGGTACGTTACTAACTTAAATAACTTTTGCTTGGATACATAAACATTTTCTCTAACAGATCATTGATAGATCAAAAGCTCGATTAGTACTGCAGATTCTAAAGCTTTACGTAAAAAAGCTCGTGTTTATTTAAGTTCATTGATGTACACAAAGGATCCAGAAGAATTTGATGTAAAATAGAACGAATTTAGACAGCATTACCTTGTTGAAGATATAACGTTTTATACATACATGTTTGATTATTATTATCCTAAGAGAGAAAAGTGGAGTAAGGCGTGGCGAGAGGTATGTAATATTACTAAAACAAACTATAATTATAACTTTTTTTATCTAATCTTTCAATCATATAGGGTGTTCAATTCCATACAAATAATCTCATTGAATCGTGGCATAATCAATTAAAAACTCATTATCTCAAAAGAACAAGGAAACATAGAATTGATTATATTGTCTGGGTTCTTACTCAAGTTGTTGATTGCGCATATAGACAATCTATACTTTAAGTATTTCATGGATTCGAAGATGTGAGCTTAATGAAAGAAGAAAAAAAACAGCATACAACGGCATATGAGCTTGATGATGATACCGCTGCAGATTATATTTCAATTGTAGATGCTCAAAAAGTAAGTAAAAACGCGTTATAAGAACTGTTTCATGTTCTAATGATTAATGAGTAATCTATTGTATATATAGATATACGTAAAGTCGTTTACAAAAGAAAATATCTATTATGAAATTGTTGTTCGAGAAGGCGTTTTGCATTCGTGTACCTGTCCTGACTTTTATTTTAATCATATATTATGTAAACATATTTTCCTTTGCAATCGCGTTCGTGATATTCCTCTTCATCGTGTTGGTATCTCTCGTTCAATACAACCAGTTAGACCTGTCAACAAAGCTGATAATGGAAAAATCGAAGAAATTCGTTTACAAGAGCTCAGAAAAAATATCTTAACAAAAATAACATCATCAGTAGACATGTTAAACCATACTTTATTGAATATGACGCCTGATCAATTAGAAGAATGTAATCAAGCAACGCAAAATTTAAATAATATTTTACAAAATGTGATAGATCCAAGAAATGCAGTTAGAAAACAAAAATAAATAATAATTTAATCACTCCACTTATAATATATAAATACAATAAAAATAAAGAACCCACTTATACTTTTCTGGATTATATACATAAAACTACTTTGTTAAATTTTTTTGTGATAATTCGAGAGTTTTGAATTAAGTGAAAACGTTGTTGAAGTATTTCAATAAGAAAGTTTTACTTGGTTTTTTTGTCTAAGTCAAACTAATAATGAGGACTTAGTTTTTTTTTGTATGTACTGGATTCCTACTTCAATTTTATCTCAGCAGTCCCAATTTGTACGGCCATTTTGCATTTTGGAGAGCAGTCCCGATTTGGTGTCGTCATTAGCGTGGACAAAAATCGGCATTCCAGAAAGTCACTTAAAACCAAGTCACAAATTTCTTTTTTGGAGTTCAGATGGGGGGATGAAAGAAAACTTTTTTTTTTCAAAGCCATTTTCTTAAAAATTTCTCTGTTCAACAAAAAAATTACTAAGTCCATTCACAAAAAAAAAAAAATTACTAAGTCCTTCCACTAAAAAAAAAATTATTAAGTCCATTCTATTCAAAGAAAGAAAGTTACCAAGTCCATTTACAAAAAGAAAATTAAAGTCGTCAAGAAAATAAAATGACAAAAAGAACATTTTCACAATACATTTTCAACAAACATGTTTAAAACATTTTATTTTGATACTTTTAAGTATCAGGGAAAGGAAAGGAAAAGGAATATATAACAAAAAAAAAGGCGAATAAAAAAATATAAGTATAAGAAAAGAAAAAATTATGAGAAAAATAAGAGAACTTCAATGTTGTTTATCAGGGCGTTTATGTGGATCAGTTATTTTTCCAAGTTCGAGTGTGTATTATTTAAAAGAAGTATCATTTGTTCTAATTGTTCATTATTTGCTTTGGATTTTCTCTTTGTAACATGATTATAACATCTATCAAGAGCTTGTGATAATAATTGTTGTAATTCTTGGTTCGTGTTTGGGTCAATATGTTATTGTGGTGGGATAGGAGCAATAGGATTGTATTTCAAAGCATGTGTTTGAATAGGGATTTGGTTGATGCAATTGACAAGAAACATATGTTTACAGATGATATAAGATAAATTGAAATCAGGACATGTACATGAAACAATAGTAAACTCGGCAGGACCACATTGCTGTAAAGATAATAAATAATAGGTAGTTGATGTTGTAAAAGACTTGCATTCAATTATATTACCATTAATTGTTACCATATTACGTGCATCTTCTTCAGACAGATCATAAGCGAGTTTTTTTCTTGTTCTTTCCTTTGTTGACAACCAGATAGGTTTGATCCCATGTCTTATTTGATATGCATCTCTGCAAAAATCCAATTCCACTTTTTCAGCTAATATATATATAATGCGATCAACACGATGATTATGAGGACGACCAAGATACACGGTTTTTAAATGACTATGCCAACTTTCTATTAAATTATTTGTATTAAATATAGCATTCTAATAAAAAAATAATCACAGTTAGTAACATTCTTTAAATATATTCATATTAATAGCTGATTAATACATGAACCGTTAATACATACAGGTCTTCAAGCTTTACACCATTTTTCTCTTTTGGGGTACCAATATTGGTATATATAATCATAGAATTCAACATAACCATTTACATCGTGCCACATTGATTTAAACAAATCCCATAGAAGCTCAAACAAATCAATACTATCACAATTCATCAAAAGATTCAAAGAATTACGAGCTTGCCATTGTTGTTCTTTTGTTTCATGTGTAAAATAAAACCAAATTCACTTACCATTTTTTTTATATGTTTCTCCCATTCTCTTTTAATGTGCCAATGACACAAAAGAACCTAAACAACATCACCATATACTTGGTTTATAGCATTTATTTCAACAGGACTACAATCGATCATTATAGACTTAGGGACAAAGTTGATGACACTTTTTAACCATTCAAACCAACTAGCAACAGAGACTGTGGTTTCCAAGTTTGTCATCATAAACCCAACAGGACAACCTTTGTTTGTATCAAGATTTTTGCAAACAATGGTAAATAAATAGCAACTATCAGAACTTCGAATAAATGATTTACATGTTTTATGTGTCGAATCAACACAAACAATATTCTGCCTTTGAAGAATCTAAAAAGAAATACCATAATAATCAATATCGAATCAATCAAAATAAATCATCAATTAACAACAGATCATTTTTACTTACTGGTTTTTGCCATTTGGATATCCAAGCAATTGTAAATCTATTATTATCTTCATCAATGTTTGACAATAGATCATATCATTCATCATCAAGATACTTAAGCCAAAGACATACACTATCTTTATCAAGTGCTGCTTTTTTTGAAAGTCGAGCAAGTTTTGTTTGAATGAGATTTTGGACGTCTTTATAATGAATAAGTTCTGACACAGGCAACAAGTTTGGGTTATTATCAAGCTATACGTTTGTTTTTTATAACAATTAGTATTACATCATTATTATCATATATTAAGTTTACAAAACATTCATAATCTCTTTCTTTACGCGTCAAATGCAATGCATTCTGTATAGCTTCCCAGTCCATATTTTTATCAACACGTTCAATACGTAATCCATTTGCGAGCTTCTTCAGGTAAACGAGATGTAATAATACTTTCTGAATTTGTAGGATCATGATTATGGTGATACCAATAATAAACAGCTTCGTATGAATCATCTGAATACTTATACAAATCAATCTTGGCAGGACAATCAACTTTAGGAATCATTTTGGATGGATCACGTTTGCGTTTTTTAGAAGGAGATATTGATGATGATGACGACGAAGAAGAAGCACTTGATGCTTTACAAGGTTTTCCACCATGATTACAAATAAAACGATACTTCATTTGATATATAGCAGGACGGCCAATTGTTTCTGATTTTTCATTGTTATTATTATCATTATCATTATTATTGTTGCTATTATTGATGCTGTTGCTATAGTTATTGTTATTATCATTGGTATTATTATTATTATTATTATTATTATTATTATTATTATTATTACTATTACTATTACTATTATTATTATTATTACTTAGTTGCTTTGCCTAAGCTAAAACCATTACGAATAAATGTGGCATAATTTTGAGGAACTGTTTTAAACCATGACTGCCATTTTTCTTTAGTGTTAAAGCTTTTACAAAAAGGATGTACGTCGTAATTGGGAGTTTCTTTTGAGATAAAACCTAGTTCGTCAAGTAACGAACCTTTAGAGAAATGTTGGGGGTTTGAAGGAATAGCAGCCATGGTCAAAGAGGAAAGGTAAACAAACAAAAAAAAAGTTTTATAAAAATTGCAGATGTATAATTTAATTTACGTCACGACTTTCAGGAGATTTTTAGCTACGCCGCCCATCTATACTGTGCCGCTTGTTCTTTAATTGTGCGTTGCATCGCGTCAGTTGAGTCACGAGCAACTGATACCCAAAAATCATCAATAAACGTTGTTTCTAAAACCTATACTTGGTAACGAATATGAGATCTCCAATTACTTGTAATTATAAAACAAAAGTCTCGCAGTTACCTGGAAATCATATTCTGAATAGCATTTCGCCCAATCCTTCATTTGCTCGTCATCATCGTCCTTTAAAATCTCTATCACGTCTTTCAACACTTTTGTAGCGAAATTACGAGCCGAAGCCTTGAATTGAAAATGTGAGAAAAATGCAACTGGTTCAAAACCATGGGGAGCAAGACTGGAGCTTTTGACAAAGTCGATATGGCTTTGATTCCTAGTTAGGTTATTCAATTAAAATGACGTTCATAGAGTAGCATAGTAATGGCTGTAACCTAGCAACTCATATACTTATATGGTAACGGAATCTTGGGAATTGATATGAACGAAAGAAAGGTGTGGTGGAACTCGTGTGACAGGTGATTTCCTTAAAGTAAAATAGATCTCAGTTCGGTTAAAAACAAAAAAAACAATGCTTCTGTAGTAACCAATATCCTCATTCGTTGTATATATTTACCACTTTTAACTGATTTTTTTCAGATAAATTAGCACTAGCTATCTTCGATTCTCTTCCACAACAACACCAATACTACTCTACCACAAATACAATTATTTGCGATGACTTCAATGTACGATTTGCTATGATCACCTCTGACACTGCCTTAAACAGTCAAGGAAACAAGATGATAATTTAGATTGACAGCCAACATTTACAAGTATAAAATATTAAACTAGCATATGGAAAATTAGCTTTCATCAGACCTCTTGGTAGTAGTATCTGTGACTTATATATGAGCACGAATACCTGCTAACCCAACACTAACCATCTGAGACACCTTAAACTCAAACAAAAAGGTGCATTTTAGTTTTGATGCTGATGCTAATCTTCCCTTCATAAATAATTATAGAAAGCATAAGCAAACTGAAAGACTCTGCCATCCATGAAAATTATCAAACAGCAATCAGCACCAACTTACAATCTCTCCACAACAAACTATAGTGCCTCGCGGACTTACCACCATCACCTACATCAAACACTAAGAACCAAGAAGATGTTGAGAACTTAACAAAACAGTTTTATCAAAATATATACAACTCATTAGATCAAACTATAGGATGGCTTTTTTTTAAAAAAATTCAAGATGAATTTTATTGACAGCTGCAGAAATGGGATAAATAACAGCGGTTGGAAATTCACATACAAGACAAGATACAAACAGTGTGATTCTATGGCACAAAGAGAATCAGAAGTGAAGGGGGAGAAGAAAGAAACACGAAAAAGGAGGGGTATTATCGAAGAGATAAACTATGCTATTTTGTTTTTTTTTGTATACCTGCTCTCATGATGCGAATTAAATCCAGAGGGATGCTCCATATATGGAGCGTGAGCTGAGTAAAAAATTAAAAAAAAAAAGAGCCAAAAGTGATGTAGTTCAAAGTAAAGTTAGATTTTTATTGACTATTTATTGGATAAATTAAATGAATAAACGTATCCTGACAATTATGATAAAATATAGCTAACTTACTATTCTTATAGAAATAAAAGAAAAAGGTAAAGAGAAAAGAAAGAGGGGCTGAGAGGGCAAAAGTGAAACATCATAAAATATAGAAAATCAAGCTTATGGGAAAAATTCGTATCTATTAAGAGTACGCAATAATGATAATCTGAACTTTTATCAAAACCACCTCAAAAGGCTCTTTTTTTCTCCCAAATTAGGACAAGCTAAAGTGCCTTGTACATATGCTGCACATTTCTTGAGTCCTATATTTCTTAAACTTCTTCCAAAATTTATATTCAAAATGGCATAACAACCAACACATAATTTTTATTTCAGAATGCAACAAGTGTGGAATTTAAATAGTTCTACTGATGGTAATTTAGAAAATGTTACACCTCGATCTTTCTAGTTGAAACAAAGTAAGGGGATCGTAGTTGTTATTGTTCATATTATTGGGAACGCATCTCTCAAGCTTCTTAGATAGTTTGACACATTCAAATTCAGATAAAAAAATTTTCCTACACAGCTCACGCTCCATATATGGAGCATCCCTCTGGATTTAATTCGCATCCTGAGAGCAGGTACTAACTAAAATATAATAATTCTTCTTCTCTTTATACCTTCAAATCCAAGTATTCTACTTTCAATTTTTTTTTCAGGATAGGGTAATATTTGAATTTAACTAAAATATTTTTTAAAAAAAGATTGATACCAATTGGGAGGGTGTACCACATTTTCAGACTTCACTTCGTCAACAATCATATTGTAAGTGAAAAAATTGAATTGACAATAGCTGTGCTTGATGTTTGTTGAGCTCGTGGTTTATAATAGTATTTTTCAAAGGTATCTGTTGTTTCCAACACATATTATTCATAAGATAATTATTTGTCATTTTCTATCACTAAGTTCCAGACAATTGAGGTAGTCCATTGGACCTACCGAACCTGAATTGATAGAGTGCTGTGATCATAATTCTCTTTTTATTGCCGAAACATAACAAATGAAATAAAATATAATAATTTTTTTTTCTATAAATCTAATGTGTATTCTATTCTTGATCATTTTTCTTTCACTACACTGGTCATAACCACTTCCACTGAATTTATCCATGACAGACCAAACATTAAACTCTGTTATCAACCAAGTTCAACAACTTGTGGACCAGGTGGCAAGGCAACAACATCTTATATAAGAATTATATCAATCACGCACAGACCCTGTTGCTCAAGCCCCTGTCCCACAGGTACCATATGACTTACCTGGACATCCTTCATTTGACTGGACCCCTTCTGTTCCCTTAACGCATCTGATGCCAACATTAGACCAATCTACCTTTACAAGCATGCTCGCTGCCGAGGAGCGCACACAAATAATTGAACGATATCCACCTATACATGGTTTTACGTACAAACCTCCTGCTCCAGTGCCAGAAGCAGCAAGACTTTTCTCCGAAGCCATGGTATATTCTCGGTCAGTAGGTTGTTGTCGAATGGAAGGGTTAACTGCCCAAAGAGAAAGTTGATTGCAGGCTTGGTTAATAGTACCCTCAGTATGTAAAATGAGAGTACGGATGTCATTAAGTGTAGCAAAAATATGCTCAACTTGATCAGGTTGTAAGAGGGGTAGAAGCATATGGCCAAGGACATCCAGAGGATGTAGGACAGCTGATAAGTTGTATTGAAAATTGTGAAGAGAAGCATCCTCTGCTGCTTGACGTTTTCTAAACAAACAAGTGGCCTCACGAACCCTTGCTGGTGCCTTGTATGTGAAACCATGAAGAGGGGGGTAACGTTCAATAACTTGTATGCGCTCCTCGGCAGCGAGCGTGCTGGTAAATGTAGCTTGTTCTAAAGTAGGTATCAATTGAATCAATGTAGGTGAAGGGGTCCAATTCGAAAGATGGACGAACAGGTAGGTCATGTGGTGTAACCCTTACATAAACAACTTTTCTTATTTTCTATTTTTATACACGAATATTCTGAATATTTATTCATATAAGAATATTCTCATTTCTATTACCTTTTACTCGAATCAACCCATTGTACAACAACTTAATATAAATATCCCCCCAATTTATTAACTAAACAATCACATGTAATAACTGCGCGACATTAGACAGTTGCTGCGGATGTAATTGCGTAACATTAGAAAGTTACTGCAGAACAATATAAACCCCAACTTTTTAAATCAAATAAAAAGGGAATGACTACGGGCGCGCCAAAATTTTACAGTCAGACGAGGGGCGTGCCAATTTTGAACAGGCATCTTAGTAACATGGCGCGCCCTTCGTCTACCCTTCATCTACCCTTTTTCTTCACTTATTCAAAATATTCACAATCTCAACAATACTTATTAACAATATATTTAACGTATTGTGCCAATTAAACATAGAGTTTCTTTCTATTTCTACGCCATAAAATATACTCAAAAATCACTGAAGCAAAAAGTTATAAAAGAATGCAATACGTATACTTCTGTAACTATACAAAGAAGCCAATAGCAAAGGAGCGAAGCAGTATGACATAGATCAAAAATGGCACCAATTGTAGGCATATAAATATAATACGTACTATATAATGCTTGTGCTATAAATAAACAAAATTATAAGAAAAGGACATATGAATTATAATATAGAAGAATGGGTGGGCTATAGGAGCAGCTCAAAAAAAGATCACGTATCAACATTTATTACGTAGGATAAAGGAATAATCTGTATAATATAAATTACCAAATAAGAGAGTACCATGTAAATAGGGAAGAAGAAAGAAATTGGGTCATACGTAGTATAACGAAAAAAAAAAGATGACATAAATATACATAATGATACAAAGCGATAAAAAAAATCAAATCAATCATATTTTATGTGAATACAATAGCTTCTAGAAATCTCTCTTAAAGGCATAATTTTCGTTTTGTAGCTGATCGTAAACTCTAGAGTCAAGATTTTGATTCTTAAACAAGCATCCTCAAATGAAATATTGGTGTAGTCTTGTTGAATGAGTCAAGAACAAGAACACTTTGTATGAAAGATAACGGCATAGTCTTCAAATGTTATTGTTTTTTGTAATGAACCTATGTTGGAGAATTCTGTTGGTCCATGGATCCCATAATAGCAAGCTTATATTAATATGTACAACACCTATTATTAATATTTGTACAATATTTCCATTGCATAAATATTTCAATATGTTATTACTCAAACCTTTGAAAGTAAAAATAAAAATTGAATATGATTTTTTACTTTATATGAATTAATTCTTAATTTGATTTGACCCATTGGATATAATAGATTAAAAAGAAATTAATATGTATATCTTTAATAGTTTTCCAAATGGCTTGATATTTTTATTATCAAAAAGTATTCAACTGAAGAATGATGATGATTCAACCGGACTGTCATATTTTTATTCATAATTCTTTTATTTAAAGTAGAGAAAATTCAGTTTAAATAAGATATGTTTCATATAGCAAACTTGAACAAGAGCAAGCAAAGTAAAACAGACGAAGGGCGCGCCATGTTACTAAAGTGCCGGCTCAGAATTGGCGCGCCCCTCGTCTGACTATCAATTTTTGGCGCGCCCGTAGTCATTCCCTAAAAAAAATTATGATAAATAATATTTTTCAATTATGAAAGAAAGGTTTTCCAATTATAAAAAATCATTTTTTGCAGTAATGAAGGCAAAGGTTTTTAGTTATGCAAAATAAGATGGAGAGCGGGAATTTTCATAGAGAATGAAAAGATGAACTATGGAGTTTTTCGACCATGAGTGTATTGGTTTTACAATTTTAAGGAGCAGAGTTTTTCGTTTGTGAGAGGTCTTATTTTTCAATGATGAGTAAACTTTACTTAACTTGTAATTTTAGCTAAAAAGTTTGCCCGTTTACACTTAAATTTGGAATCATGTAAGATTTCATTTGCTGTTTATTATATGATAATTAGTTGTTTACTATTTTCGTAATACAATTCCAGATAATAAGCAGAACTTAAACGGCCATCTTCATCACCATTTTAATTTGAGTCCTCAAACAACAAACACATTTAAAGATTCATTATTTAGTATTACACAATAAACATATGTAAAAAATTAAACATTCAACTGTAATAAATAAAAGTTATATACAGCATCTGTAGTTGTTTATGTTTACTTGCTGCGCTTTTATTTATATTCAACAATTACAGTATATAAGGACTTCTTCTGCTTCAAACACATTATACTTGTTTTGCTTTTAATAAATAATAGTCTTTGTTTTACATTCAAACTTCCAAAATTAAAATGTCAACATTCAACAGAAAAGGATCCAACTCAACATCGCGTAATATAGGAAAACGAAGAACACGTTCTAACTCGCCACCTGCAGTTGGAATTAGAAAATCACGTAAACTGATGAGAAAGGCTATGGAAAATTTGCAAATAAACACTAATGAAAATGAAACAACAGGTACATTATATTGACTCAACCCAGTTAGACATTTCATTTCTCTTGTAATTTAATATAAATGTACATATATATAGCATCTGTAACCTCCGTATCAGAAGAAGATATCATCATCATGGAAGAGCCAGAAGTAGTCATTGTACAAGAAGAAGATTTTGACGAGGAGCCCCAAGATTATTATTTTGAGTTTCCTGTTGATCCAGCTCGCCTTGTCCAGGATGTAGATTATACAGAAAGCAGCACTGATGACGACAATGAAACAATTGTGAGTTCTGATGACGAAGAGCCGCAATTGCGATCTATTGTTCCAACTGCATCTATTGGTGACTCAAGATCAACTATTCCCTATTTTGCAAGGACAAAGCGTGATGATCGTGTCAGTAAGAAGCCATATAGAATATATAATAACCAAGCAAGCAAGAAACAACGTTCCCTTGAATTACGTGCATATGGGTGGTCATTTGCAAAGATCGCAGTACTTGATATCCCAGAATCTACTGTTAAACTTCATTATTATCGCTATGAAAATAGAAATGGCAGCAATGCAGCTCCAATGAAAAAGAAAGGTCGTGTCTGTAACAAAATAACATCTGATGGAAGTAAATTTCTTGAAAAAACGATATTAGAGCAAAACACATTGACCTTAGAGCAAATTCGGCGTGTTTATTTTTTTTACAATATCAAGTACTTTTAAATCCGTCTACTATTTATCGACATCTTGTCAACAAATGTGTTGTCACAATCAAGCGTGCTCATCCATACGCAGAACGTCGAACAAATGATGAAACGAAAGATATACGAAAGACATTCATTGAAGAGTATATCCAAAGTGGGATGGCAAAGTATGGTCACAATTGTGTGTTCATTGATGAAGCATCAGTATGTGCTTCTCTGCGAAGAAACTACGCTTGGGCTCCAGCTGGCGAGGTTGCACACGTTAAAGTTCCTCAGCTACGTACACAATCTAAAACAATTATTGCTGCTATTTGTCACACTGGAATTGTCGAGCTTTGTGTCAAGACTAACAAGGGAGGTACAAAGACAAGAGATTTTTATGCATTTCTGGGTCTGGTGATGAATAAACTTGACGAAAGAAACGTGGCACTTCAAGGGTGGAATCCTATATATGATAATGCACCAATTCATAAAGCAGCATATCTTGACGAAATGGTAAAAGAACGAGGTTATAATTTCTTTTTTTTTTTACCTCGTTATTCCCCCTTTCTCAATCCAATCGAAGAGTTTTTCTCTAAAATTAAAATCTTGTTTCGTCAGGTTGATTATCATCCAACTGAACAAAACGAAGTGGAAATTGAAACTGGAGTTGAGGAAGAAGAAGAGGAGGAGGAGGAAGATAATATTGATGATATGGAGCGACGGTTGACAACAGCAATATCGACAGTTACAACAAATGATTTCGGAGCCTGGATTAATCACTCAAAAACCTTTTTTGATCGTTGTGTTGCTCGAGAAGATAACCTTTAATTATTTTTGTTACAAAATCTTATTCTACCTTCGTACTTGTTTTTTGCGATATAATCAAAGCCTCATAAATAAAAATACAGTTAAAAAAATTGTTTATTTATTATGGAAGACTAAGTGACATTAATCTATACTCATGTACCCACTTCCTTAGAGTACAAAAGGATAAAAAATATAAAAACAGGTTTAAAGAACATTGAGACTATATATAAAAAGAATATTTAATAGGAAAAAAGTTTAGCTGAAGTAGTCATGGAAAAAGTAGGTGACATCTAAGTAAAATAATACGTAAATAATAAAACAATGTAAGGGGGGTGAACGCATCGAGTAACAAATAAAAATATACATTAAGTATGAAAAACGAAGATATAAAAGAAAAATGATTATCATTATGATGTAACAGTTATTGTTTTACGTATAATATATTAATCAATGAAAATACATTGTTTTTGATATCTTATTCATTGAACCTTCTGTAAGTACTCTCATTATTGGACAGTTATATTTCATAATGTGCTGTTTACACACTATGCAAGTTTTTAGATTCAAAATAATGTAGAATTGTATATTATTGCATATAGTTTTATTCATAAATTATTATTATTATTTTATACATTTAAGTTTTAATATATAGTGTGTCCCAGAATAAACTTATTACAACAAAAAAAGCAGACATTTTTGCTCATTTAGCAAATATATACAACACCCCGTCATATATCATAAATAGTGTAATTTTTTTTACGTTTTGCTTGATAATTATAGCCTCAAAGTCAATTATTATTATGATATTAAATAAAATATACATTTACTTTGCAAAAAAAAAAAAAAACTATAAACTAGTAGTCTGACTGTTAGAATATTTAATTGTCTAGATAACTTGCTTAGATTCACCAGGGGTAAGCCAACAAACTTTGTCCAGAATGTTTTCTTCTTCAAATACTTTGTGTAAATCGTCTCGATGCTCGGTAAAGTGCAACCATGAGTCAAAGTGAACAGGCACCAATACATCAGCACCTAGTTCACGAACGAGTTTGGCAGCGTCACTTCCACCCATTGTAACTTGAACTAATCCTTCATGGCCAGGAAGTGGGACCTTGGCCACACCAAGATGAATAATAGCAAGAGATACGTGATACTTTTCCCGGATCGATACCAACTCTTTAAAATATATGGTGTCACCAGAAATATATATAACATTGGGTTTACCATCCGCTGACGTTCCAAAAGTAGGAGACTCCACAATGAAGCCAGTACACTCATTACCTGGTACATGTTGGCAAGGTACTCCTGTTATACTGAATGATTTTTCACCAATATTGAGAGGTAGTGTTTCCCAGGGTTGAATCCCGCGGACACCAGGTCGAGGTCGAAGATTCTTGGCACCATCCAACGTAGTAATTACACGGCGACCATCAAGAAGGCGTCGACCCATATCATCAAGATTGTCTTCATGATCTTCGTGAGACAATAGAACAGCGTCAATCGGAGGAAGCTCACCAATTTTCACCGCAGGTCCATCAGTTTGTGTGAGAGTGGTATCAAGAAAACGGTACTCTGAACCAGCATCACAGAATACGGGGTCAGTTAGAAAAGTGATACCATTAACTTCAATAAGTGTTGTTGCGGTACCGATATGAGTCATAAATACTTGGCTCTTGAATGTAGTCATATTAATTTCTATTTTACGTCTACAATCGGATATAATGAAGTTTTAATATTAATAATTATGCGAGAAAACAAGTTATTGCTGTCACAGATAAAAATAAAAGTAGAAACAAGCAATAAAAAGATCCAACATACAAAGAAAAAAAATAATGATACTAAAACTCACATAGTCTATTATTGCTAAAGATTATTTTGTTTTTTTGTTTTTGATATTAATTATTGTCACAAAAATTGCGAGCTCTTTTATATATCTTTGTTTCGATCACTAGTAACAATAACTTTAGTAAATACGTATCATGTCACTTCAATTTGTAAGCATTCTCAATTCGAATTACTTCGTCCCAGTTCTTTCAGTGATCTGCTTAGTAATTAGATGCTCCAGATTTTTCAAAACTCCGTTATTTTTTAAAAAAAAAACTCAAAACACCAAAAAAACCACAAACAAATAAAAGATAAGATATAAAAAGCTCCTATACATGATTCTCGAGTATATCACTCATAGCAATTACTTAAATATATATTTCCAATTCATTTCTGTATGTACGTAAGAATATTTGAAAATGTTAAAGCTCCAACCTGTTCGAGTAAAAAAAAAAAAAGATGTACGAATCACCAAATTCAACTGTAAAATAAACAGTACTGCAAGGAACCTTTTATAGTAAGTAATGTTTGATGGAATAATCCGATCCATTCTGCAATGCTGTCGTCCGACTATTACCATCAAAAAATAAATTACTCTGTTTGGAGTACTGAAATACCAAAAGGTATCCGCCCGTACAAATCAGTAAGACCCGAAAACGAAGTGATGGTGCCCATTATGCTAAATGTTTCCATTCGAACACCTATAGAACATTTCATCGCATTTTTCAACAAGATCATGAATATCATGGATGAGAATAATGTGAAAGAGGATGCTGTTTGGTAATGGTCGTCAACGCATCCCACCCATACAAATCAGTCAGTTTCTCGACGTGGCTACAAGTACATTCATCTTGCTCCATATCAATCTAATATTAGAGGAGCTTTGGTTGAAAGTCAAGCAAAGGGGTGCCGTGTTTTTTCAGGTGAAATTTGGATTTTTTATGTGCCTAGCCACATATTTTTTTTATGTGATTTTTTTTACATTTATTCCAGATGTGAAGAGAAACCTATGTATAGTATATGTCTATCACATCATATAAATCCAAATATCAATAAAAAAGGCTAAGTTATTGTTGAGTAGTTATAAATAATGATATTTGTGATATCTTCTATACAAAACGCAGAGCGAAAATCTATACAGAAAAAATGACTTGGTGATTTTTTATACAAAATATATAGTAAATATTCTTACAAAACATGACTAAGTAATTTTTTATACAAAATATATGGTGAATAATCTATACAAAAAAATGACGAAGTGGTTTTTTATGCAGAAGATGTAAAAAAAATCACATAAAAAAAACATGTATAAAAAACCGACTGTTTTTCCTTATACTGACTGTTTATTCTTCTCAAATTAATCGGCGACTGAACAGCATGAATCCTCAATTTCACCTGAAAAAAAATCGCACCCCAAGCAAAGTAAGTATAAGATGTGCCTTACATCGATGTTCTTGAACTTACTATTGTTATTAGAATAGGATGTTCGAAGAGACATGTTGGGGTGAGAAGGACCCGTTTACCTCCAGAATAATTGAAGCTATTAAAAGAATAAACAAGAGTGATTATCTTGAATGAATCAAAGCATAATCGTTTTTTTTTTGTTTTATAGATAGCTTTTTAATAAAATAAAGGCTGGTGTATAATTACGTATATATAAATAAAACGCCAAAAAAAAAAAAAATGACACAAAATAAGAACGTAAAAATATAAGCGCGAACAGTGGAAAGAGGAAATTCATCATCATGGACGCATAATTATGTTTTGTTTCGCTTTTCATTCTGCGTCTATAGGGTTGCACCAATGACTAATTTTGAATAAACGTGAGCAGTCGATACCGTGTTTTAACACAAGATCTGGATCTGGAGTTTGCTAAGAATTGCCCTGTATGTATCATTCTTTATTTGACGTTTTTGTTCATTCTATATTTATTGTTGGTTGAAATGCTGTTATTAGGATATTCAGATATTGTTCCGTGGTGCTAAACCTCTCTTTGATTCCAAACTGTTGCGTGGTGAAATGAAATTGTTTTATGACAAAAATGTTACGTAGCAACAAATTCAATTAAATGAAAATTAGAACAATGCTAGAAGCAGGGAGGGTTATTGGCGCAGTAACTTAATGGTTAGTTACACACATTTATCCCCCCCCCAATTTAATATCAGTTATGCAAATGACAAACCATCATAAAAAAAAAAGTATCCGCAGCTTACTTGGTAGGGAATGTAACGTGATAAAAAAAAAATGTAAATTTTTTTTTGTATTTAATATATATAAAAAAAAAGGTTTGTACATAAAAAAGGTTGTGTGGAATTTTCAAAAAAGGAGAGGTAGGAAGGGTGTAAAAGGATGTAATGTGGAGTTAATTTTTGTATTTTTGTTTTTTTGTATTGCGTAAGTTTCCATATACATCACGTTTTTTTTTTTTATCTAAAGTTTGAATAAAAAGATAAAAGAGACCCGGGAAAAAAAAATAAGGTATAAATGAATCTATATCCTGGATCCAAAACAACTTGAAAAAGATATATCCTTCCTTTTTTTTTTTAAAAAAAAAACCACACTTTGAAAAGCATTGTATATATATCTAGATGTTTTTTTTTTTAAAAAAAAAAGCTTCCTTCTACTTCTTCTTGCCAAAAGTGAGAGGTTCACCAATGTTCTTGCCTCTCAATTTGACACCCAAGGCACGTTCCAACTTGCCTAAAACTTGTTGGTTAGGAATGGCTTTACCAGATTCATATTCGTTAACCTATATAATTATATATATAAAATATTCACAATTGAGTTTTTATATCTTTTCTTTTGGTCGATCCATAACAAATATTTTTTTTTCTTTTATAATCTTCCATTCTTCTTTGACATATATATATATATATATATATGTATATTTTGTACTACACATACCACTTGAGGCTTTTCGTTGATCTTTTGAGCCAAATCCTTTTGAGTGATAGCCTTATCTTGACGTCCCTTTGCAATAGCACGTCCAACAGAAACATCTACCTTAGGTGGAGGAGCAACATCATTGTCACGATCAAGTTTGGCAATACGTTGATGGTCACGGTTAGCATGGCCAGCATTGGTCAAAGCTAATAATAACAAATAAATAATAATAATCAGATAAGTAACTATCACATACAAAAATCTCGCAGTAAAAAAAATATTATTATTAATATTTAAACTTACTCTTCTTTTCAGTGGCAATGGCAGCACCAGCCTAATTTAAAAAAATAAAATGAATTAGTTTATAAATTGAACGTAAATATACATATTCTCCTTTCCTCTTTATTCTTAAAAAACTGAACAAGTAAATACTAGTTGTAACAAATCCATCCCCCCCCTATTTACTTACTCTTCTGGCAGAGTTAACGGCACTTTCACTACGAGTGACCTTTGCACGATCAGTAGCACGCTTACGAATAACGGTAACGGAATCCCAGTCTATCAATTCATATATATATATTTTTTAATATATTTATTTCATCGCTTCATATTATTATATTGATGGTACTCACCAGACATGTTTTAAAAAAGATAATTTAGTTTTAACGAAAAAAAAAAAAAAAAAGCGATCGAAAAAGAGAACCAAAAGAACACCATGGAATTGCTTTTTATACTCCGGTAATAATATCGAGTCACACAACTCTTCTTAAATCGCTCATTTTCTTTTGCTAAACCCAAAAGTTTTCGAGGTGTTTCAGTTAAAAAGTTTTGATTCATAACCAAAACCTATTTTTTCATCATTATTAATAAGCATTTTTTTTACTCATTATAATGAATAATTCTTGATGATTGATTTTATATAAGAACTTTTTTAAAATTGTTCATAATATCCTTTCTCGATCGTTCTTTATCCGCAGTCGCAAGTGACTGACTTGATTTGGAGAGAGATGATTGGTCAATTACTATTTTTAAATTATACATTCATTTTCATTGGTTGACTTTCAAGAAAAAGAACAATGTGAAACAAGCATGAATTATTAATGTTTTTAATAACGACTCATGTTGAATTCATAACTGCGACTGATATTCTATTTAAAAAGAAATATTTCACAGAATATTATATGTATTAATAAATAGGAAATCCAAGTTATTAAATAAAAGTGCTATTCTATTTTACTTTCATAATACAATGCTAATTAGTTTCAATGGTTGTTATTTTTTGTACAGCAGTACTGCGTAAAATGTCATTTTTTATAAGAAATTATGTAGTACACGAAAAAGGGAAAGAGAGGCGAAGTAAAGGAACGAAAAATTATAAAGAAAGATGGGAGGGAACCAAGATTATCTATTTTATCCCAGTAGGGTTACTGTACGACGTACGTACGTACTAGGAATTTCAATTGGAATTATCGATCAGCACGTAGCTTGATTTAATACAACAGCAGCTACAGGATGAAAAGTTGCAAGAATAAAACGATTATCTACATAATGATATAATATTACCAAAAATCATTTGTCCCGGGTATATCATCCATTAGTTGCTATGCCATTACTATAATAAACTTAATTAGTAGTCCTACAATTATGATTTATGTATGAAAACCAGGCAAGATACAACTCTCTGTAACATTGTTGTTGTAGAGCTTTATACATAGTATAGATAGAAATTCATTCCAATAGATGTCCATTGCGGACGACAAAAGTAGAAGAGTAAATGAATTGACGCACAGCATAATAATTAATAACACAAGGTGTTTCAATAGCTCAAAACATCTTACACGTTTCTAACAAGTCAATGATGCTGATCAATGAGCATGATTAATTAAATATGGCTTTTTTTTTTCAATAGATAATTATTTTCTTACATTATTACATCGGTAATATAGTATGTTGATTCCACCAGCGACAGAAATTTGGAACTATACGAACGTAGTAATAATGATAAGAATTTTTACCTCATAGTGTGATATGATGTTGTCAAAGGAAAGAGTGACTTTTGTTACTCACGCTTTGGTACAGCTGCGAAAATTATTTGTTACAAAAAGTAAAAAATGGTATTTTCGGAATACGTAACTACAATACAACGTAAATTGAACAGAAACTCATATCTAAATCTGATGTCGGGTTCCTCACTGCTTTATTACCATCTCTCTTTTAGTTTATTTTTTCTGTTATTTTATCAATTGACAACTTTGTGGGTTATAAAAATTCCACCCTCAAATCTTTTTTATTCGAAATTTCCTTAATCCTCTTGATTTTGATTCAATACAAACTCATCCAAATGCGGTATGTAACATTATATATATATATATATATATATATAGTATCATACACCACTAGTAAAGCTTTTACATACATAAGCAGTATTAATTATATACACTTTGTATATATGTTCCATATTTAAAATCGTAAATTATAAATATTTTTACGTATTTCTCTTTACTCTTTTACTTGGAAGAAAAAAAAAACCTACAAAAATTAATTGAAAAACTAAGTTAGATCAATTCATGAACGAACATAAAAAAAAACTAATTACTTATATTCGTTATAACGAATCACAAAAATATATATTCTTTTATTTAGAACAAGAAGGAGAGTTTTAAAGATGTGGATGATTCTACAAGGGGGGGTCCGTGCTTTTTCGGGGTTGCTTTGTGAAACAATCGGTGACAGGAAGCTAATATATTTAATCGTTTTACCCAGCCCATTGTTTTGTTAATTGATCAATTCTTTCTTTTCTGTTTGCAAGTTAAATGATATTATTTATAGTTCAATCGTTCAATAGCAATATCTTTTCTCTTCTTTTATTTTATTTTATTTTATATAAACTACTGGCCAATAAAAAACTTTTATTTATTTGTCATTAATATACTACGAGTGTCATTACATAATATTAGACAAGATATAACTCTCTTTTCTATATATTGGTTCAATTTCGGTATAATATAACTTGCTATTGAATGAGGGTTTCATCCATTGTGCTCGGCTTAAATTGAGGTATTATTATTAGAATAATGGAGGGTGTTCATTTATTAAGATGGTAATAGTTCAACAGTAAACGATTTCAATACTATTTTTAATACGTAACTTATGAGTATATAATAACAATGGGTTATATAAATACATAATATAGTTAAGACTTATTAATATCTTTTGTAAATAAAGAAATATAATTCACCCAATTATAATAAAAATAATTCCAGCTTATTAAAACCAGTTAGTAAAACTTTGGTAATAGGATGGATACATGTGATATTCTTGCTCGTTAAGTTAGCTTATTATATAACTTTATATTCGTACGTATTATGATAAATCATGAGTAGAATTACAATAATATAAAAATTCTCAGTCAAATAAATCAAACACTCGGTTTCCTCCTCAATAAAGTTTGCTTTAAATAACACAAAAAAAAAGTGTAGGAATATTGCGATATCTAATATGGTATAGCTAATGATCTTATATATAGATTAAATAGGGATTACATGCTCATAATTCCATATTCATAAACAGGTGTTTTTGCAATGTGGTCACTCTAATAGTTTAGGGAGTCTTCTATTTTTCTCGTTCTAGATATCGGGTGCTTCTCTAATAATCTCTACGTAGTAACACTAAATTGTGAATACTATACTTATTATTGATAAGCACAACAATTTTTTTTAACAAAGTTAATTGGAAAATATTGAGTACGTGCTCAAGCCTATTAAAAAAAAGTCATTCTTTTCCAGTTTTTTTTTAATTTCTTTTTTTAATATGAAATTTATATTCGTTGATCTTATATGAAACATGTGTTATTAACGTATTTTAAATGTTGAATGAGAAGAGGGGGGGTTTATTTTGAGCCACTTGAATCACAATTACTTGCATTAAATTTACATGTTACTGTGTAATTGAAGAAGAAGGAGAAGAAAATGAACTCAACAAAAAGCAATCATGTCATCATTGTAACACACAAAGTTACCAAAAGTTTTATCCCTCTTGAAAAAAAACAACAACTTTTTGGCTAGTGCTGGATATAACTGAAGCATGGGGGGGGGAAACTTGACGTCTTGTTTCTTTTTTTCAATATCTTAAATACAATACTGACCAGAATATCCCCCTCCTTTTCTAAGAATAACTCTGTCGGCTAATATAGATTTTTTTTTTTAAAAAAAAAGAATCCAATGTTTATTTTGATACATTTGAACGGTCTGCCCCGAACAAAAATTCTTTAAAATAAAAAAAGTTGCTGCAGAATATCCAAATGTATGGAAATTACTTTTTTTTTTGTGTGATGTTTTAGATCGCCCAAATACGAGGGGTGGTGGTGGTGGGGGGGGTGTTACTTCTTATATCCAAAAATGAAAATGTACGTACTTCACAAAATTACCTTGACACAAAAAGTTTATATAATATGAAAACAAGTAGACTACTATTCCATAAAGAGTCAAATCAAAAAAAAAAATGTGACAAGAAAAAGGTTCTGGCACGTGTATATAATAGAAACTAAATTCAAATTATCTGATTCATAATAGCCGTTTTTCTTTTTACATCTGATAAAATTATAATATGAACGAATAAAACACATTTCTAAACACGATGCATTCGCAAAATAGATAGTCTACGTATTATATAACCCCCTATGTGTATAGTCCGTTTTTCCATATATAATTTTGACTAGTCCATAAAAAACGGATACACAAAAAGAACGACAGAACAACGATGTATCATGATTATTATATGCATTAGACTCATATAACTAAAATATGTATTATAAGACTCCAAGAATGAGGTTATTGCATGAGAAAAACGGGGGGGGGAAGAGAAAGGGCGGCACATGGAACTTGCATAATTTCTACGTTTTATAATTGAAAGACAACAATGGTCCTCGTTTTTTAAACATGAAAAAAAAAATCACTGACGATTTTCTTTTTATCTACCACGTTTCGTAAAAAAGGAGGAGAAAAGAGGAAAATAGCAAACTATATTTGTTTTCCCATTAAGGGTAGGGGGGGGGGAAGGGAAGGGAAGAGAAGAATGAGAATGTAACTAAGGGGAGAGAGAGTTAATCCTCTTTGTTGCCAAGCAAAATGAACAAATAAAGAAAAAAAAAACGTTGCTTTTATTATCATAAACATTTGCCTTTTATGGTTAATAATAATTACACACATCCGAATCAATGGTACCCGTAACAAATAGAATTTTATGTTCAAGAGTTCAATTGTAGGAATTTTTTTTTGCTGACTTGAATTATAATATGCATACTGTTTTATTCTCGAAATTCTACGCCTTAAATAAAAAATATGATATGTATTTGTTGAATAAATTTCATGGTTATATTTATATATATTTGTTGTGTGATATTTTAAATAAAATGTTTATATTTTTAATGTGCATTAATAATCACAGTAACCCACATCATTCTTGTCAACCAACGACAAAAAAATAATAACTATCCTCATTTCTAGTCAACCTGGGGCATTCAATTAAATTATTGAGTCAAGATACAAAGAGTTACTTGTCAAAAAAGTCTATTGGTGGTACGAGAAAATAGGTTAAAAATATAACCGAGCGCTCGTGCGCCCCCTCTTTTTTTTTTTTATTTTTTCAAAGACAAAATGTAAACTATTAAGATGATCTGGAAAGAAGTAGTTTTAGAAAAGAGAGAGAGGAAAGAAGATTTTTATATATATTTTTTGTTCAGATCTTTGATTCTTAGAAATATCAACACGTAATCGTTTTTTAAATATGGTAGTTTTTGTTAAGAAACATTCTTTTGTCTCATTGGCTTGCTCTCAAAACTTTTGATTTTACCATAATTTGTTACGTAAAACATATTATAAAGGTCAGTGTTAGTAGTTAGATTTAAAATTTAATAAGCTTTTTTTTTTCTTATTTCTTCCAAACAGCTATAAAATATATAACCCATTAGATTAATGCGTGAAAAACTTAATTCCTTGAGAACGGAGGGTTTTATTTTTACTTATCTTTGAATATAAATAATTCTTAATGATTTTCTTATTGTAATAAGTGTAATTAGAATATTTAATACAATTCGTACGTAAGTACGTTTCACAAAAGAGTTGTTCAAAAAATATAAACAGTGTATTTACATAGCTAGCTACGTAATTGGATTCACATTATGAGTTTTATGCAAAAAAAAAAAAAAAAAAACTATGTTCAATTTCTGTTAGTTCAGAATTAAAGGTCAACAAAGCTGAAATTTATATCTTGTCCACTCCGATTGTTTCTTCTATGCATAGTGAATGATTCTACAGTAAACGTTCTAACATGTTGTATAAGAATGAGTTTAATAGTCTTGATCATTCTTTTACCCAAAATGTAAAAATAACAAAAAAAGTTGTATACATTTAATAAAAATAGATAATGACATAATCATAAAATAGAAAGATTTTATGCAACACTATGCAACAATCTGCAGTATATGACATCTCCGTTTTTATAAACATATCAAATCATGAATGACGTGATAAAAAAAACTTGACGATACGTACGCAAAGAAAACAAAAGTCCACATTCCGTCGATGACTGTTGTATTATAATAATAAGGTTGACATCTTCAAATCTAATGCAGCTAAATGTGGTTCTGTTTTATTTTGCTAAATGGTAAGATGTATAATGGTGCAGTGCCATGTAACACTACACAAAAAGGCGCGGGTTGAGGATAAATCCGATGCATTGAAGATTTGAACTCACACCTAATACTTTTATGTTGCGTAAAAAAAACAACGTACTTATAAATCATTCACGTTTTCTACGTAGTTATTATTCCCCCACAATCTATTTTACATCTTGATTGTTCATATAAATATAATACTGTAGACTGAGAATGGATTGAATAGACCGAAACAAAACTATTATTATTAATATGTCAGTCAGTTCAAACAATATTTACTTTATTATAAGAATGATTCATCTTATGGTTTCTTTTAAAACATAATAAATACGCAACGCACTTGATCTCATGATGTAAGATAATGATGTAAGATAAAAAAAAAAAAGAATATGTAATCCATTCTCGTCGTTATAGTAAATTTGAGGCATAATTAATTTTGCCACGCATTTTTTACATGTACAAAAAAAAAGTTAAAAAAATTCAGGTACTCCGCCCTCCCGGTGAACAATTTCCCCATTGTTAATTCAACTCCCCCCCCCCCACTTTGCGGACCGAGTGAGTTAACCTTCACTTCAGGTGATAGAAACTGTCAAAAAAAAAAAAAGAGAGGAACTTCTCAAAACTTCCGGGAGGAAAAAAGCCATTTCTGTTGGGCTTACTAGTCTCTCCGACATTCTTTTTTTTTTTTTTTGCGCGCGCAAAAATATCAAAGAGACCGTGCATATTTTGTAAAGATGCATAAGGGAAAACTGGAACTAATAATAAGATTCTCACGGGAACAAAGAAAAGTGTGGAGTAACACAACTCAGCTAACGTGGCCCCCATTCAAAAAAGAAAATTGTTGTCTAGAATCATCTTTTTTATTATACGTAACATACGTAATTTTCAATACAATCTCCACAAAAATTTTGAATGCAATTTTACATACAGAAAACAATTAAAAAGCTTTTATTATAAAGTAATACAAACCTATTTTTTTTTTGATAATCATAAATCGTACGATAAATGCTGATCCTTTTTATATAAATGATTGACACAAATTGGATGTAACCTTTACACAACAGCAAATATATATATATGTATATATGATAAGATATTTACATTTCACGTTATATATAATTAAAGTTTCTTCTTCTTCTTCTTCTTCTTTTTTTATTATACTCTCTGTATTGATTATCATTTATAAAAAAGGTTTTTCTTTTTTTTAAAATTGCAAGTCAAAAAAAAGCTAAAAAAAGTTTGTATAACCTCAAAGACGTCAATTTTATTATAAAAACGGACACAAAAAAACTAAATTTAGGATGGAACTATTTAGTTAGAGTGATCGGTTGTGGTACTGATTTCCATTTCCAAAAACAATCGTCAAGCTGCATATTGCATATAAAGGTGACACGACATGAATTTTTTTTTTTTTTTATACCCCCATTATAATAAAGAAAAAAAAAATCTTTTTGCGGCCCTTCATTGAAATGATTTGAGACAACTCTTACACTGAATAATTTAAAATTGTTTCGTGATTCTCCCTTTTATGTTACAAGAGATGCAATAAATAATAATAAAAATAAAATGATTTTTTTTCTTTCTTTTTTATTTATACTCATGGATATATATATAATATTTATATTTATATAATTACAAATTGAAATAAGAGGATGGAAAGAAATACACAAATAGCGAAAGAAAAGGAAAGAGAACAAAAGAAGAAACATGTTTTTTGCTGTGTAAAATAATTTGTAGGTAGTAATAAGTAATTTATAATATAGAATTGAAGAGAGAGAAAGAAAGAGAGGGATATACATGGTCGTCCATTTTTTTTTTGTCAGTGTAAGTTACTGTGCTGTGTGTCGATTGAATATATAATGATTGTAATGATACTATATGATATAATAATAATAATTATAAAAAAAAAGATTGGAGGAGTGGGAAGGGGGGGGGGATATATTGTATATGAAATCATGCAAATGTATGGAATTGGGGTGTGTGTGTGTTGTTAATGAAGATGACTGCTACTTGTTGTACTTGATGTTGGTGAAGGAAGATAATTTTGACGTGAAACAAAAGTATTTTTTGAAGGAACATAGACCCAACAACGTGTACAATAATCGTCCGTATTTAATGCCAAGATTCGATTACAAGTAGAACATTTTTTGTGACAGTTGGGACAAAACCAGTCTGTTCCTAAAGCTTTATTACATGACCCGCATACAATACCAGCTTCATTGTCTGTGGTAACGTAATCTGGATCATCGAGATGTTCAAATGGTGATGGTGAAGAAGGAGGAGACGGAAAGTAGTTCATATCTGTGATTTATGTATGTGTGCGTAATATAAATGTTATTATTATTTAATAAGAGAAAATAAAAGAAAGAAAGAGTGCAGTTAAAAAAGAATGAGGAAACTATAATAATAATAAAAGAGAAAAGGAAAAATAAAAAATAAAAAAGCAAAAAAAAAAAATGGGAGTTGTTATTTATATATAAAATCAAAAAAAGAGAATCTTCTGTGAATCCGTCATGCAGCACGGACAATATTGGAGTCGGTAGTTTTTTTTTTATTGAGAGTATTTAATTATTAACAAAAGGGATTCGAACAACTTATTACAACAAAAGAGCGGGTCAAACGGATCGGCTGGTTGCTTAAATGTTTCCTATGCAATCAATGTCGCACCGCTTTGTTGAGCTCACAGAAAAAAAAAATAAAAAGATAAAATAAAGAATTCCACGTGGAGACCCTTTTTTTTTTTTTTTACTTTTACAACAGTCCTATAGACCACACACCCCTTTTTAAAAAAAAAAACTCGCCATAACCAAGAAAATGGAACAAAAACAAAAAATTAACGGAGTCGATCAACAAGTTAAATAGTTAAGGAGGAAAAAAAAAAAAAAAGCCCTTCAAATTATCCCCCAAATTTTTTAAAAAAAAATGGATAATAAATTTGCGCGCAACAGATTTGCCGAAGAGAGAAAAAAAAAAGGCTCCTTATTTCCAATAAGCCATTTTGAATTGAAAATCTTGGTAACAGTATAAATCATGTGTTTTCATCTTTTTTTTTTTATAATATGCATGCATAATTATGCACATTTACTTAAAAAGCCATCTATTTATTTAACACGAGAGATTTTTAGAAAAAGCAAAATTATTATTTAACACGAGAGAATTCCCCCAAACCTTTTTTATTTATTTATTTTTCAATAAATCAGAAATATCCCGCTTCAAATTATTTGATACATCCTCTTTGTTCAAGACCTCTTTCAGTTCATTCATTGCAAATTCCCGCAAGGATCCTTCTACCTTGTTTTCCGCTAATGCAGACATGTACGCCCTTAATAAAGCAGTATTTCTTCTTGTTTCTCCTTCTCCGATATTCTCGTTATTATTAGAATGACTTTGATTATTATTACCATAGTAACCAATTTCTTCTGAATTCACCTTGATCGTAGATAAAATATCACTGTGATCACTCCATACCAAATATTTGTAATCAATTGAATCGATATGTATCACTATATAAGCTAATAGTCTTGCGAATCCAGAATGACCAAAAGAGACAGATGCATATTGAGCAACAAAGCCTTGATAAAATTGATAGAACGGTTGTCGGATATGTGCCGATGAGGATCTCCGCCATGCAGATTCGAGGGATCCCGCATCGGTTCTTGTTGTTGTTGTTGTTGTTGTTGTTGTTGTCTTGTTTAATAAAACTCGGTCAAGCCATTGATTAATTTGACTTGTTATTCTATCATCCCAAAATATCTCTCGCTCTTCTTCTCCAGCTAATTCTTCCGTCATCATAAATAATTTCATTAAAGACACAAGGACCATGTCACGATCGACAGCGTTGTTTAAGAGAACGCCGGCGGCTTCTAATGTGGATGCAACAACATCGATCGAGCTATCCCTACATTTTCGTGCAAGGCGAGATTTTTCCATGTGGTACATTTCATCGATGGGAGAAAACACCCATGCAGTGATACTGGAAAGTCTGTCTATTTCTTCCGGTGGTTCTTCTTGGTTTTGTTCTTGATAATCGGGATATACCAAGGTTTCAAGTCGAGGCCCATTGTGATCTAATAATAGAGAATAATCATCTGCTGTTGTATCTGCATCTTGTAAATAAAACAGAGCCAATGTGGAGACCAGTTTACTGTCTAATCGGTCAAGTACACATAACTGTACCATCTTTCGCGCTAATTGTTTCTCCAATGCACCCATATGCATGCTGGCTACCGTTGATTCAATCTCCGCCGCATCGTAATTATGATCATTTCCCCATAATTTCCTTCGACTAGACCTGTCTTTCACATGGATAGCCCACGACCCCATTGCTAATCTACCTAGGAAATCGTTGTTATATACTTGTTTAACCAAAGTTGTTATAAAAGAAGATGCTAATCTATCGGCTGCATCTGACTTGAATGTCTTTGCGGATGCAAATGCACCTAAAAGTTGTACATAACGTAACACACTGTTGCTTCGATGACTTCTGATGGCTGTTCTTGTTCCGTTGTCTCCCAGTTTTTCCACAATCACTTTCCAAATGTCCGCTGTCGTTGTCGTATCATCTACGGATGGGAATCGATCCATGTAACTTGCTAACGTGGCAAAATATCCGACGGCTGTATCCAAGAGCATGGAAGGTTCCCGTGTTCGAAGGATCGCTAAAATCACAGGAACAAAAGCTGTAGGTTGATGCCAATCGACTGCATGAGGAGGTGTTGTCTTGTGTGGATCTGCTGCTGCATGTAACGAGATTTCAAGTAAACTAATGGTCGTTGCTGCACGAGCATCATCGAGTCCATTCTTATTATCTTGTTGTTGAACAAGTCCTGCTCTCAACCACGTCATCATAGGCTCTTGTAAATCTTGTAATGTAGGCATCACAAGGCCATAGCATACAAGTACTTTTAAAAGTTTAATTGTTTCTATTTGTAAAGCATAAGCACGGATTTGTAAACTGGGACATGCTACATTGGTAGGTGTGGCCAAGTATTGTAATAAATGAGTTGCTTTTTTGTTAATTTCTTCAGCAACGCGTCGACTTCCTTGAGCTAATACAGTCAATAATCGAATAGCTGCTAAACTTGGATACGTATCCGTTTTGTCTTGATGTGTCATTGGCCAATCCCGTTTCAAAACACCCCATTGTAAAATGTTGTCCAATAGATCATGTTCCATGATCGAGTGACACACATCCGCACCACCCGATTTAGCAAGTCGGATCAATATCCGAACCAAGTGTTCAATGGATTTAGAATCCAATTCACTGTTGGGTGACGTGAGATAACGAATACGTGGCAAAAGATCCATTCGTAATAACCCTTTTGTTAAATCCCGTTGCACCAAATGAGCATCATCTTCTAATTCTTCTTCTTCTTTTTCTTTTTTATTTTCCTTGCCTTGTAATCGATTCACGGTAGTAGCAAATTTCTCACCCAAACCCAAGGTTTCCTTTTTTTTGATATAGACAATCGGTCTTGCCACATAACCAAGATACTCATTAAATGATTCGACATTAAAAGTATCTTCTTCATCCAAATCATCCCCCTTTTCCAAAACAAGAGCTGCCATGGCCTGCACAGCACTCACCAATACTATTAAATGACGATCATCCATGGCCGAACGTAAATAAAGGGCACCAGCTACATCTGGACGAAGAAATGATGCTAATATACTATCCCAAAATTCAATCCCACGATTATGTTTAGCATTCCGTAAGATTTTTGTCAAGGTATTAAGTACCATAGTACGTTGTGGAGCCACTTGACTACGAACAAGATAAAATAATTCAGCAAGTGTATATCCTGCCTTGTCAGGTTCATCCCCGTGATGATGAAGTCCTTGATGCACAGGGACATCTTTTTTGGGATCGATAGGTTGGCCTTGAAAATCAAATCGGATACGTCGATACATTTTATCTTCTTTATGTGTTGTTTTTTCTTTTTCTTCTTCTTCTTGTAATAATTGTTGTTGTTGTGATTGATCAAATCTACTATCCATCCAAGCCAATTTTTCATATTCAGTAGGTACATCAGCAAAATAACGTTCTTTCATCACCATCAAATCTTCTTCTCCTTCTTCCTCATTTTCTTCTTCTTCTTCTTCTTTAGACTTGTTTTTTCCTCGATTCATTAACATGGCAATCGAATCTGAACTCAAACTATCCATAATTTCTTTTCGTGCAGCTTCAATTTCTTCTTCTGTCATTTCATGAATACGATCTATATTATCTTGTTCATAATCATTTTTAGGTGACGCCTGTTGTTGCAATAAAGAAGAAGAAGTTGTTGTTGTTGTTGTTTGTTCAGTTGACGTGGAGTTTTTATTATTATTATTACTTTTGGATTCCATGCGCATTTTGAATAGACTCCGTCGAGCAGGTTTTGGAAAACCTTGTGTGTGTTGTTTCGATCGTTCCGTACCCATTTTTAATGTAGGTGGTTCCACTTTTTCTACTTGATTTTCTGTCACATCACTAAGCACATTGCCTAATAATGAAGTAAGATCAAGCATTTTTTTTGTTGCAGGAACATGAGGTTGTTTGTCATTGTGAGGATCCACCACACCTTCCAATGATGGCATGGCATGTGTATCATTAGGAACATTTTCCAATGAATCCATAGAATCCATAGTATCTACATCTTCCAGTGTTGGCATAGAAGCTAAAGCTTCTTGATCTTCATAATCAAAAGTTACTTTTTTTTTAACAGCATGGGATGTCGTTTGTTGTTGTTCTCTTTGTTGTGCAAATAAACTTTTTTTCTTTTTTGTCGTTTGACTCGTAGTAGGTGGAGCTCCTCTTACGACAGAAGCCGAAGGAACTGTATTTTTTTCAAAAAATTCTTTTTGTAATTGTTCAAGATCTTCATCGTCTTCTTCTACATTCAATCGTGGACGGATCGATCGTTTCATAATAATTTTTTTTTTTTTGGGGGGGGGGGTTTGAAGAGAAACACACACACACACAGAGCACGCAGCACACGTAAAAAAAAAATAGGGTTGGAATTTTTTAAAACTCCACAAATGCAGGAATTTTGGCGCTTATACAATTCCTGGGATCTTAAAATGGTCCATGAATAACAGTGGATGTCTGACTTGCACCTATGATAAATGAATATATAACAGTTTGAATTATTTGATAAGATTTTTTGGTTTACTTTACACATCTTGGTCACTTAAAATACATACCGTACGAACGGAGTGATGGCGAAACCAAACTTAATTTTTCATCCAGTTGGAATTTACTGGTTGTAGTTGGTGATGTTGTGGTGATGGGGGAAGGGGTATACGGTCGGGTGATAGTAGAGTTGTTGTACCTGCCAATCCAATACCGGTTCTACCAACCGAATCTCGATCAAAAGTGGTATAACCAGCTTTCACTGCGGAACAGTCAGGGTTCGTGCAGATGAGTGCACTGTGTGATGTTTTCTCCTTTTTCCCATTCTTGACAATATTTGACGGTAATAGTTCCAAGGGTGAGAAACAAAAACCGCATATTTGACTAGATCTGTGTTCGTTCTGTAAACCAACAGCCGTCGAATGGTAATGTGCACTTTGAAACTTCTTTCCACCTCTTCGTGGTCGTCCTTTAAGAAAAGTGTTGAAACCCATTCCTGCAAGTCCAATCCTACCAATACAGCATTCATGTCAATTTCTTAATCTCATTTAACAATATTACATAAAAATGATATGATGAATAAAATAATAAAAGTAAGCTTACAGCATCATGACGGTAAACTTCTTTTTTCGTCAAATACAATTTATCGGCTGCTACCTTTTTCACGTAGCTTAGGCTTTTCAAAGCTATAGATCAGTTATCTGGTCTAACAATAGTATTATATATTCATCGTTCATATCAATTACTGACTTTTTAATGACATTTATATATATCTCGAACGGTTAAGTCGTGATTTGAGTCCCCCGATAGTTAGCTATAAATTTCCCCCTTTTCAATTCAAACACTACAACTTAAGGTTCTATTCTAGGCAGGAAGACGTTTTTTTTACATTTTAGTTAATTTTTACTACCGAACGGTCTACCAGGACAGCGTTTCTCTGGCGAAGACACGTCGTCGTTATCCATATTATAACAAGAAAAAAAAAACTGTGTTGTATAAGAAAAAGTTTAAACGAAAATTCCATACGCGCATAAACGATCTTAATACAAATAAGCTCGGCTCGCATATAGACGTTAAATCATGATTTCGTTGGCTAAAATTTGTTGCTTAACTTGTAAAATGATTGGCGCCAGGTACTTTAACACCCCAGGAATTTTTTTTGATGCAACTTTATTATAAAAAATTAAATGAATTGGGGGAAATTTATTAAGAACAACCAGTTATCTCTCAATTATATATTTTTTCTATTATAAAGGACTGCTATGAAAAGAGAGAGGACAGGGGGGGTTGGTTAGGTGTCTAAACGCGATCTATTTACGTATCAATATAATAAACACAATTACTCTACTTTTATTCTAAATGATTTTTCCAACATACACGTAAAATAAATTATATCAGAAGTTCAAGTCAATAATATTTTATTTTACGTAGCACTTTTGGTTTTTCTTAATACTGTCACCGCTCGTTATAATGGTATTTCGATATTACTATAAGGTTTTTAGGGCTCAAAGACAGATTAAGCAGGGAAATAGCGTTAAATTTTATATAACGATGTCCGATAGGGTTTTTAGCAAAAAGAGCGTTACATCAAAAGAACAGATAATATCTTTCTTACTTTCTTACTTTAGTTTTTTAAATATTTTTGTCAAGAGTTTTAATAATTGGAACATCAAATATATCTTCAAGCATCGCCCTTTCACCCCAAAAAAAAGGAAAGTCAATAATATTCAGCTTCTGCTTCTTTTATTATTTTTCTTTGTCAATTTTGCATGGATAGACAGTTTTTAATGCTTATCATAATATGATACTCGCATTTCTTTTTTTTTTTGTTATAGGGGGGATCAGCATGAATTATATGTGATAAAAAAAAAAACTGTTTTTATTTTTATAGCTTATTTACGGGATGAATAATATAATGTGCTAGAGTTTTCTTCTTTTTGTAAGACATATTAGATACATGGGAGATCAAGTTCATAAGGATAGGATTTTACTTGATCATTATTTGATATAATGATGCCCTTTTGGTTTCACGGAGGGGGAGGGATCGTTATAGCGAACGGTGACAGTATATATGGATATCAAGTTTTTTTCCCGTTTTTTGTCATTGGGGGAAGGGGTTTGTTTAAATTATATATATTTCTAGAATAAATATGGTGGATGTTGCCAACAACAGATACTTTTCAGTAACATAGAGACCGATCCTGTTACCATGGTCACTTTCTTTTGACATGTAGAATTCATTTCTAGTTTATCCTTACGAAAATGAATGTTGTCTAGAAATTTTTAAGGTTTTGGGTGCCACTCAAACCAAATAATACGTAAAGGAATTATATAAACAGAAAAAAAAAACAACTTACGTACACTATCGCGTGATAGTTTTTTTTTTTTTTTTACAAGTGAAACGAAAATAGAAAAGATAATAATTTATGAAAAAGTTGCATTGTTTATTCATGAATCAAGTGGGGGATTCTTGGTATGTATATATATGTATATATGTATATATGTATAAATATATATAAAGTTGTGTATATGGGGTTTGAAATGCGTTTAGAATTTTTTGATTTTGAAAAAAGAGGAGAAAAAGATATTCTTTTACCCTCTTAGCCTTTTTTCCCCCAAAAATATCATTTGGAATAATAAGAAAATTTGGGGAGGAAAAAGTTCTTATTTGCGTGTTATGTTGTAAAAAAAAAAAGAAAAAAAAAAGAGAGAGAGAGAGAGAGGGGAAGAAGAAGAATAAAAATAACAATGGGAGGGAAAGGAGGGGTGATAGATAGATTATAATAAAGAAAATTTAAACAAATTCATCAGGATCAATAGGCATTTCACAAGATAATCCTTGTAAAACTTTCCAATTATCACCTAATTGTCGAGTAAATTGAAGTTGTTCGTGAACATAATTTTGATACATGAGAGAAATAAATGCTTGTTGTTTATGGATATATGAAAGTTCGGACGTTATACAGTATCGAATATGGGTATCTCGATTCAATTGATATGTCAATTTATCTTGATCCTAAATAAAAAAGTGGATTATTATTAGTATTATGATGTCTAAAAATTGAATATATCTTTCCCCCTCCTCCCTCAGTCCTCCATTGATAATTTCCCCTACCCTCCCCTTCAAATAAAACCATTTTTTTTTTACCGATTGAATTGCAATATCTAATCGTTCCACTTCGGATTCTAATCCCGGGACACCTCTGTTTTGATTTACTTTGGCTTTATTAGCTGATATCTTTTTTGAAAGAGAATCAATTTGATTTAATTCAAGTCGTTCTTTCCTTTCAATCATTTCCTATTCAGAAATCATACCGAGAAGAGTAAAAATAATAATAATCGTTAGTTGGTTCCCATGAAAATAATAATATTTGTATTGCATGTGTTTATATATATATATATATATATATATATATAAATATGTGTGTGTATCAGGTGAAGGAGAAAAGGGGTGAACACAAAAAGAATTCCTAATTATTATTATTTTTTTACCTTGAATGAAATAAGGAGATCACGATGTCGTTTTAAATTTTCTAAAACGCCATTAGCAGCTGCTAATGCTTGTTCATCTAGAATTGTACCTGCTCGTTGCATATGTTTAGCTACAGTCTCATACCCTCGTACAACCTGTGAACATGATTGACATCCTGGTACGTAGCACTCTTGTTCAACCTCACTCATTGCACTAAGAAAAGAAAAAATGTGATGAATATTATTATAATTATACTTATATCCTTCTTCCCTTTTTCTTTCCCTTCTCTTCAATTCTATCATCCTCTCTCTCTCTCTCTCTCTGTCTCTGTCTCCTATTGCAAAACTTACTTTAAAGTTATACTATATCGTACAAATTCACGACTTTGTACTTCACAAATACGTATTAAACGGTCCAATACAATACATTTGTTATTATAATGATCTGTAATTATTGGTAATCTACTTTTTATGCTTTCCAAACGTGTATCAAGATCTTGGGGTATATAGCATTCAAATTCGGTAGCATTAGGCATATTACGTACAAATTCTTCATCGACTATAGGTGGATTGGCTCGTCGCCAAGCCAATAATTCCTAAAAATAAAAAAAATAAAAACTTCGGTTAAACGATCCAGTTTTAAAGTTTTTTAAGTTTTTTTTTTTTTTTTTTTTTTTACAAACATTGTGGGTAACACATAACACAACATATTTTTTTTTATTCTCCATACCGATGGTTCAGTAAGAAACGTTTCTACTACTTGATCACATTTTAATGTTGGATGCCGTACAATAGAATTTATAAATCGTGATAATCCTTTACGTCGTTTTTCTAAGAATGATTCATCTTCTAAAAATAAAAAGAACATATAATATAAACATCTATTTATCTATCTATCCCAATGTGTAATATTTATATATAATGGAAGAGGAGAGAGAGGTGGAGGGGGATAAAAAAAAATAGGTCGGACTTACTTCCTCCAAGTTTTTTGGGTGGTAAATTCGGAATAACTCGCATAGGATATCTTTTTAATAATGTTTCCCATAACCAATAAAAGTCACTGTAACGACGTAAAACTTTGGATGATCGAAGTTGACTTTCAATCACATAATTGACATGTTTAAAGATGAATCCTTCTTTTTCTGGAGCAACCGCTACTTTTACTAAATCCAAATCCAAAAACCATTGATAACTATCTGTGGGTCCAATAGGATGATGATGATCATGATGATCATTTAAGAATTTTCCATTTTCATCAGGTCTCAATAATTGATCGTGATGATGATGATTATTATTATTGTCACTTCCATTAGGTTGTTGTTGTTGTATTTGATGTGTATTATCCATACTTCGTGAACGTGAAGGAGTTGTAGAACCATTATTTAATCCTAATTTAGGTCTGCTCATACTCGTAGGTGCTGATCGTATTTCTTCCAGTTTTCCATTCGTATTATTTACATGTCCATTAGGAACAGAAAGCCAAGGATCATCCATTTTATTTGTAGTAGTCGATCTTTGTTGTTGCTGATGTTGTTGTTGTTTTAATATATTCGGATGTTGTGTTGCTCGTTTGACATTAAATTGATCTAGATTAAGTAATATAGGACTGGGTAGATCTATTATATATTATATATAAAGTTGTAGTTGTAGTTGTAGTTGTTGGGTTAAATGGTTAATTAATGCACGTGGTGGATACGTTTATGTTTCGTTTTCCGACATATAAAATAAAAATAATAATTGTTTCCTTACCATTGCGATGCTGGTAAACTGTCTGCAAGGAAACATCTGACGTGACCAAGTAAGTACAACAACCCAACACAGTTAAAAAGAAAGTTTAATTATTTCAGTTTCCAAAACCCAATTATTATTATTTTTGTAACGTTAGAAAAATTAGTAGTAAAGATTTTTTTTTTTTGCTTACCCATATTTTTCTGTTCACAAGCAACTAATGCAATAGCAGTATTAAACTCATTATGAGTGACATACATTGCTCCTACAGGTACAACAATATTTAAGATCTATTATTATCCACAGTTTTTTTTTTGTTTTTCAAAGTTAGCAAAGAAGGACGTTTTATTATTCGATTTTAACCCTGAAAGAGAGAAAAAGAAAAGAGAGAATATAATAACCTCCTGTACTATCCTTGGTGAAAGTTCAGCAAGTTCAATCACTTTTTCTAATGAATCTAAACTAACGCGTTCTCCTACAGGTCGAGCTCGAAGGTAAGCAGTATCATAAGTTTCTGGTAAATCCACTCCAACTTCAAAATAAAAAGAAAATGTATTGTTATTTTACTTAATAATAATAAAAAGGACTCTAATGATTATTATTTTTTCAAGGGATTTTTATTTTATGTTTTTTTTTTTTTACCTAATACACTAGCTGCCGTAAGGTTTGTGCCAAGAATATCATCGTCTACAGCATTTTGTCCTCCCGTACTATTTTGTCCAATATCAGGAACGGCTGTTTCAAATTGACTATCTGTATTCCATGGGTTGGCATCTACACTCAATTGTGAAGAATACAAGGGTGGCATAGATAATGACCTATTGATAGATGACGAAGTAGCATTATTTGTTCCACCTAAAAAATATTTTGAAGAATCTGCATCGAGAAATCCTCCACCGAGTACTTCTTCTTCATTCAACATGGTACGGCTAATTGTATATTTTTAAAAAAAATTAAAAAAAAGGGCAAAACAAATAATTAATAAGAAAAACTGGTCCTTTTTTTTTTGTAAAAAAAAAGGAAGGGGTGGGGGGTGGGGGAGAGAAAGAAAGAAAGAAAGAAAGAGAGAGAGACAGAGAGTGGGAGAGAGAAAGAAAAAGTTATCAAACAAAAAAAGGTGTCAAGTATTAAAGGATTACTATATTTTAAGCAGCTTTACTTGGCGATTTCAAGTCCGCCGAGAGATTTTATTCATACTCGGCGCGAGCGTAGCAAAAAAGCTGGGCAACCTGTGCCTAAATCTCTTTTGGCAAAGGTTGGCTATGTCAGTAACAAAAAATATAAAATAACGAAAGGTGAGTGCTTGTTATCGGCACATCCAGTGCCAATTTTACAGGTGGCCCATCTTTTATAATTTTTTTCGCACACCACATTTTCCTGTCACGTAACAAGAATCTTTTTACGCGGTGGCCACCCAACCGAAGCCTTTGATTTTTTTTTATCGCTGTCTTTGCTCTCTTTAACCACTGTGCAAGATTTGTCAAAAACAAGATTCCCGAACAAAAGTAACAAAGCAGAAAGTGAAGTGGATCAACTTGTCATTTCTATGCATCCATGTCCTTGATATATATATCATATGCATGTTTAAAAAAAAGATGTAATAGCAATATTAGTAATAGATTCATCGTACTATACATGACAATCATTTTTTTTCTGATAAATTACCTGGATGAATATCAATGACATATCGTGTCATTTGCCATGCGACAAATAGTGAACAGCAGAACTGCTCACCCATGCCCGGCCCTGCCACCCAACCGAAGCTTTTGATTTTTTTTATCGCTGTCTTTGCTCTCTTTAAACCACTGTGCAAGATTTGACAAAAACAAGATTCCGAACAAAATTAACAAAGCAGAAAGTGAAGTGGATCAACTTGTCATTCTATGCATCCGTGTCCTTGATATATATACCATATGCATGTTTAAAAAAAAGATGTAATAGCAATATTAGTAATAGATTCTTCGTATTATACATGACATTCATTTTTTTTGATAAATTACCTGGATGAATATCAATGACATATCGTGTCATTTGCCATGCGACAAATCGTGAGCAGCAGAACTGCTCACCCATGCCCGGCCCTGCCACCCAACCGAAGCTTTTGATTTTTTTTATCGCTGTCTTTGCTCTCTTTACCACTGTGCAAGATTTGTCAAAAACAAGATTCCGAACAAAAGTGACAAAGCAGAAAGTGAAGTGGATCAACTTGTCATTTCTTTTCATCCATGTCCTTGATATATATATCATATGCATGTTTAAAAAAAAGATGTAATAGCAATATTAGTAATAGATTCATCGTACTATACATGACAATCATTTTTTTTGATAAATTACCTGGATGAATACCAATGACATATCGTGTCATTTGCCATGCGACAAATAGTGAACAGCAGAACTGCTCACCCATGCCCGGCCCTGCCACCCAACCGAAGCTTTTGATTTTTTTTATCGCTGTCTTTGCTCTCTTTAAACCACTGTGCAAGATTTGACAAAAACAAGATTCCGAACAAAAGTAACAAAGCAGAAAGTGAAGTGGATCAACTTGTCATTTCTATGCATCCATGCCTTGATATATATATCATATGCATGTTAAAAAAAAGATCATTGTTAGCAATAGATTCATCGCATAATACATGCAATCATTTTTTTTTGATAAATTACCTGGATGATATTCAATGACATATCGTGTCATTTGCCAAAAAATTGACTTCACTTAAAACGTATTCATGTCCACTGCGGTGGCAGCGTCAGTAATAATTGCTGGTCTTATATGAGAATAATTCTTGAGTGTCATATAGTCAAGCTTGTTACTAGGACATGTTCCACAGTTATGTGGTCATAATGGAAAAGAAAGTACAAACTAATTGGTTGTAAAAGTGTCACCGTAATTATCCAAGGTTTCTTGCTGAAGCTCTTGTTTATGGTTATCGATGTACAGAAAACATTGATTAACATACTGTGCAAGAGAACCAATCTCTTTACCGGATGCAGTAGTAATCTTTACTTGGGAGTCAGAAAAGATACTTCTTGTAGTAGAAAAGTTATCCTTTTGAATTACCATGCTTTTAAGTAATGATGTCATGTTTCAATGATAGCACAACAAAAGCATTGTTATTAGCATCAGCATGCGTTGAAAGATGAATGGTCATTTGATGTTGAACATAAGCCAAAACTTTGGCAGCAATAGCACATAAGTACGTTACTGCGCAATGTTCATACAAAAGATCACTTTCAGCAGCAAGCATAGCTGGCAATGGATTTGAGTGTGAGATAGAGCCAAATGACATCGTATGAAAAAAAACTTTACCCTCAATATATCAGTCCAAAAGTGTAGTCCCAGGTTTAAACCAAGAACTACTATTGGACTAGGTCATATATATATGACTATAAAGAGGTTCAAGCCTTTTATACCCATAGCTTCATAGTAGCTAGAGTACTCGGCACTTTTCTTCTTGTTTTGCTTGACCATAATAGGAGGTTCACACATTACACGTCGCGAACGAGAAACCATCAGACGAGGGAAACAACAAATGCAAAGTCAGGCCTTGGTGACAACGGTGAAGCGGAAAAAAAAACCCAATGACAAACAGGTTGCAACAATAATTGTGCGCAATGAATGCAACATGACGAAAAATAACTGAATGAACCACAAAGGCAAGGAATGAACAAAGGCAAAACCACGGAAAACGGAACCAATAGAAGTAGCAAGCGGCGCCTAGAGCAAAGAGTACCAAAAAAGTGACAAAAATAACCAAACGAAGATGACCCAGAGACCTTCTTGAAGTACCCAATGGATAAAGTGATAAAGTAGAAGAAAAGCGACTGTGGGGGTGATGTAGAAAAAAAAGGAGGTGCAAGTGAAGTAGAAAAAAAAAGTAAAGTAGAAAGAAAAGAAGAAAGAAGAAAAAAGAAAAAAGAAAAGAGCATGTGGTTTTTCTCTTGGGATTTTTTTTTTCTTTATGACCTATTTTTTCGCGTCATGGTGCTATGAGCGTGTAAAAAATGTAATGTTCGTAATAAAAATGAAAATGCTGCAGTGGCAACATTATTGTAGAGATGGAATGGCGCGAGTTAATCTTATTTGTCACGAATCGCTCAGTTCCTGTAGAATTGCACTTGTGTCTAATTTTTTTACTTAAGGAATGAACATTTTTTCTTTCTTTTTTCCTTTTTTATTCACCTTTTTTCGCGTCATGGTACTATGAGCGTGTAAAAAATGTAATGTTCATAATAAAAATAAAAATGCTGCAGTGGCACCATTATTGTAGAGATGGAATGACGCGAGTTAATCTTTATTTGTCACGAATCGCTCAGTTCCTGTAGAATTGGCACTTGTGTCTAATTTTTTTACTTAAGGAATGAACATTTTTTCTTTTTTTTTTCCTTTTTTATTCACCTTTTTTCGCGTCATGGTACTATGGCGTGTAAAAAATGTAATGTTCATAATAAAAATGAAAATGCTGCAGTGGCAACATTATTGTAGAGATGGAATGACACGAGTTGATCTTGATTTGTCACGAATCGCTCAGTTCCTGTAGAATTGACACTTGTGTCTAATTTTTTTACTTAAGGAATGAACATTTTTTCTTTCTTTTTCCTTTTTTATTCACCTTTTTTCGCGTCATGGTACTATGAGCGTGTAAAAAATGTAATGTTCATAATAAAAATAAAAATGCTGCAGTGGCACATTATTGTAGAGATGGAATGACGCGAGTTAATCTTTATTTGTCACGAATCGCTCAGTTCCTGTAGAATTGGCACTTGTGTCTAATTTTTTTACTTACGGAATGAACATTTTTTCTTTCTTTTTCCTTTTTTATTCACCTTTTTTCGCGCATGGTACTATGAGCGTGTAAAAAATGTAATGTTCATAATAAAAATAAAAATGCTGAGTGGCACCATTATTGTAGAGATGGAATGCGCGAGTTAATCTTTATTTGTCACGAATCGCTCAGTTCCTGTAGAATTGACACCTGTGTCTAATCTTTTTACTATAAGAAGTGGTGCTTTTTTTTTATAGCTATGCAAGAATTTTCATGCAGCTTATAATGTGTATACATGTTGAACTTTCAAAAGTATACTAATATTTCTTTTGTATTATTGTTAATAAAAATATTGTATTCCAGTGAACAAATTACTGCTGAAAGAAAAAACGAGCTATGCATCTGAACACTATTATCTATATTGCTCTAACATAAAGACTGAAATTTGATATTTATATTTTAGATTGATAAGTTGATAATATATATTTTTGATAACATCTAAAAAAAATAAGAGCATAATAAAATGTAGTTCACTTATCATAACATACATACGTATATTTAAATACTCTTTTTCCAACTAAACTCAAAGTGGTTCCTTCAACCCAAGCATATATATCGATTGTATTTGCCTTTTATTAGCCAATATGAAAGGAGTTGCTAATCAGGTTATTGAGTGTATTAAACTATTAAATTCGTTTCTTTTTTTATCTTGTTATAATACTATACAAATGTACAGGTATAACAGTAATAATAAAATATTATATACTACAATTCTGCACTGTATGTGGTTTACTGAAATGGAATAAGACAGTGTATCGTTCCAAGAAAGAGAGAGAGAATATGTGCGAGTTTTTGTTAAAAGAAAAAACAATACGTAGTATCTGCAATTCAGCGTCTTTTTTCAATACATTGAGTAAGATAGCATAAAGCAATTGACTTGGACGGGACAGTACATACAATGTAATCCAACTCGAAAACAATGGTACAAATCAAGTCGAAGGAGCATACCTCATTCAAAAACATAACTCCAATCGTCAAATGTGATAATTTATACTCTGTTTTTGAGCAAATAGATGTATAGTTACTTAAGTAGGATATGTATATACCTCTTACTAATAATTTCTTCTATAACCTAACGATTTAGAGTGTAGCATAACTGAAACATCAAGATATTTCAGATACAAATAATTTAGGTACGTAAGCGTAAAAAAAGACCGTCAAATCATTACGTATGATCTTAATGGATGATATAATATATTGAAAGTTTTCTTCTACCATTACAGTAATCTCTCTCATACGTAATTCACACACAACAAAAAATAAATGATCACAGTCAGAAACAATTTAATCGAAGAGTATAAAAGAACATGGTTTTCCATTCTCATTATCATTAAAAATCTTTTACCAGTTTCAACATGTTATTTATGTATTCTCTCATTTTTTATAGTTTTCACAAAATGTTATCCAAATTCATTTTGATGGCTCTCTTTTTTTTTATAATCTCTTTTAGCTAGATGTCTCTTTTTTTTAACAAATTTCATTAACATCCGTAACATATTGAATATTGATATATCTCTTTATTTTGCCTCCAAGTAATATGTTTTATAAATGCTACTTCATATTAACTCTCCCACGCTGCATAAAATACGTAGCAGTGTTTTTGATTGTTTATACCCTTAAGCCTTTACGTATTATTATTTTATTGTAACCACCAAGATTATATATATAGTTTGGTGAGTATCATTAAATTACACTGGTTTGCAATAAAAGCAACCGGAAGATGAATTTATAAAAATTGTAAATAGACTTTTCTACAACTCATGATTAAATAGACTTCTTATTGCTCTCTTGCCAAAACCACTGCTTTACACTAATTTTCAATGGCCATCAATAAATTCACTCACTTTTTTGTGAATCTTAAAAATAAAAACAAATACTTTTTTACAGAAGTAGTTCACTTTGCTTTATATTCTGATGTGATCCACATGTCGTGATTATTTCTGTCATGTACAGCTATCGGCTTATATGTTGAGAGGTATAGAAAGTGGAGAATTTGAAATAACTGTTAACAGATTGCGCATACTTTTACCTTCAACACGCCATAAAACGTTTTACCGATAGGTAAGACATAAGGTAGTTATAGCTTAATTCCCACTGGTTGCGCTGCTCCCCTAGTATCTCTACTCTTTATTTTAAAGACAGTCCTCGCGCAGCAAGCTTCTAAATCGTATCTACAATACACAAAGAAACGCTATTCGTAGAAGACTTCCACATGTTGTCGTTAATTCAAGCTTACGTATTAGCGTTCTTGTTTATTATGTAAGCTTATAGCGTGTAAACAATAGCATTGACGCGTATAGAATTTGGTTAATAACTGCTGATTTTGTTTGGGTCGAGTCCTTCTGTACAGTATTGGGTTAGCTTAGTTTTGTTCGCATATAATTGTTTCAGTAGTGAACTCAACAATGAAAATAACGACGTCGTTGATACCCTAATCCATGATAGCAATATCATCCGTACAAGTGACAATCATGTTAATATCCATAACGCCAATACGGACGAAAATACAGTAGAGCATACGGTTGGATATTATAATATATAATAATGTAAAAAAAAACCCCACATAATTATACCTATTTTGATACTCTTACATCGAAATTAATAAATGATGTAAATATAAAAGCCATGTAAATTAGCCCATGATATTTCGATGCATATAAATAAAGCGGTTTCCTAGCAACCAGGAAAGTATAATCGCTCTTATATTTATATATTCTCGAGCCCTCTATCTTTCTGTCTAGTTCTCTTATGATACGCTTCCTTACATTGACCGACAGAACCCGATTTTGTAAGTATACAATAATTAATCATGCGCTATTACACTAAAACTATGTGCGTACAATTCTCTCAACTCTGTTTTTCTGAAATCCTTTCCAAAATATGATACATGGAGACTCCTATAGTGTTGATACTAAAAGCTGTTTCGATTCGTAGAGTATTGACCTCTATACACAGTATAGAATTGATTATATTCACCATTTTTTTTTTGTTTTGATGCCTACGTACTCATATTATTAATTATCATCACGTATCTGACATACCAATAATTTTTGTGCGCTTGGTGCAACATTGTGAACCATACTTTGAGCTCTCTTACTTTCAAGTTTCTTTTTCTTTTATCGATTTCATGGGTTCTGTATTACGGAAACTGGTTTCCGACCCAGCAATAATTTGTTCAAGTTAACTTTTACTTTCATCATCCAATTCTCTAGTTCTAAGAAACTAGCAGCTAAAGAATAGTCTTCTTCTAATGGTAACTGGCTTGTAATCACGTTTTTACTTATTTAAACCAAGCGTGTCGTGGAAACTAATAATCTCCCACTACATCGTGTTTATGGGTTGTTGTCCAAGTAGATACTTTTGACTCTGTATTCTTTTGGATATCCAATAAATAGATTTATAAATAGATTTTTATTTTAATCGGCTGGGTCAAGAGTGTAAAATTAATTAAGAACGGGTATCATTCATAAAAAAGTGTGACTATATATAAAGTACAATTTCTTGATGAAGTTTGTTTATGATACGTAAATGACAAAATATCACTATTCATATCGCAAGAGGATTGAACTATGACTGTCAGTGCACAATAGAAAATTTGCGAAAAAAAAATCGCATCGTTATTAAGTAAAAGAAATATCGCACAAGTAGAACTTGGCGTTTTCAATTTGTGTTCCTACGTCATTTCTTCACATGTTTATGACTTGAAGGTAATTACAGTGCTTTGGATTATTTTATTTTTATTTCACTTCCACCAACTTGCAAAATATACTAGATACTAGAGGAGATACTACATTTTCCTTTTTATCCACAATAAATTGATATTCACGGGTTTTTTCAGCATGATGCTCTGATTTTTGGAAAAAGAAGAAAAAAAAAACAAAGATAATCAATATTCAGAATACATTTTATGTGTTCCATACCTATCCTTTCAAAAAAAAAAACAGAGTATCTATATATATATATAGATATATAACAACTTACTAGCATCTTGGTAACGATGACGACGATAGGTATCCAATTTAATTAATTTTTCATAAATAGCAATGGCTTCTTCCAACGCCTCATTTGATTTTTCATATCCATCAAGAAGTCTAAGTTGTTCTATAAAATGGGCTAATGTTTGTAATGCCCCTGTAATCAAACAATAGCATCAATATTAATTACAACATATAAATATTATCACATATAATGAACAAATACAAATGAAATAAATAAAATAAAACATACATTTGCTATCCGGTTCAATTTCTAGTAATTCTCTAACAGTTAAAATTTCTTCTTTCAGTAAGTTTACATGATCCAATGTATGCCATGAGGATTGTTCAGTTGCTGGAGAAAGAGAGGGGAAACATCGTTTAGTAGTTGAAAATGTGCATTGATCCGATTTGAAACGTTCTTCTAATTGAGTTAAACGTGATATACAATCTATAGAAAAAAAAAGAGTGATGAAAAAAATAAATAAATAAAATTATACTACCGATATATATATAAAGAACAATGAACATACCATTATCTGATTCAACCGATAATATCTGCTTGTTCAAACATGTCTTTGGAATTGATTTAGATAACGAGCTTGCTACCAAGCCGTTGGGTTCGATGGATAAGCTATCAGGGTTCTTTGAGGTATCCCCAGGTTTGTATACCCAAGTCGTACTGGTTTCTGCTGATGTAGGATTGATAGGTAGCCATGATCCTTCAATTGTCTCACCCGTATTGCTATCCATCATCTTAGGGGGTGATACAAGAGAAATAGCATCATCGAAAATGAGAACAACTAGACGAGAAGATGAAAATCTAAAAGCGCCAAAGAATAGTACTGGATCACGAACTATTATTCATTTGAAGTTAGCAGATTATCTTATATCTATAAATATTCATTTTATTAACAAAAGGAAACATTTCTTTTTTACCATGACCAACAATCCATCTGTAATATAACCATGCTGACTGATCATCTGGCTCAGTATAAATAGCTTCTTTAACCATATATAATTCTATATAATATAACACATTGTGAATATAAAAGATACACAGTGATTGGATCCCCTCCCCCCTTTTTTTTACTATTCAAAAGATAAATAATAATGAGATAACAAACCATCTTTAGCAATTGAATTTCGTTCTTGTTCAGGTAATTTTTGTACAATTTCAGGTAATAATTTTGTCCTTTGATACCATGCCGAAAAATTACTGAAACTTTCATTAATTTTTTTTGTTGTAAAATCATATTCAGATTGTGCAATCTTTTCTATATTAGCTTCGTTTACTGCTTCTTGACGCATATGTTGAACCACATAACGACGATAACTCCATCCATGAACTATATATATTTTGTATATATTACTTCCTCTTATTTTTTTTATCCCCAGTATATATTATTCATCTTTTACTTACAATTTCGTGCATCTAATGAAAGTAATTTTTCAACTAAGCCCAATTCAGCTATCCAGTTTGGTTTTGGCATGGTTTCAAGAATCCAACGACGATGGTTCCACATCCAATATGATTTTGGATTGATACGAATAAGTTGCATAAATAAATCTAATTCTTTTTTATATATCATATTATTATGTTCAATATCCTCTTGTTTAAGTTCTTCTTCTCCTTCTTCATTTTTATTATGGGTGATTAAAATGCCACGTAACAAGACAAGACGACGTATGTTCCAGATGGTATAATAGTCAGGATTCATTTCCAAAATACGTGTTGTTAACAAAAGTGTTTCTGAACTATAATCTTCATTATTAAACTAATAATAATATACATTTTTTTTTTATATTGGGCGTTTATTATCTGTATCCAATGGAGTTGAAATTTGTTTTGTTCAATGTAAAATATATATATATATATGATATAATATACCTGAGTTCGACACTTTTCAACTAATTCATTGTACTGTTTAATTTTTATAGCCTCTCTTTCTCGTCGTTTGGCTAATAACTCGGGCTCGTTTTTTACTCGTTCGCGTCCATGCTAATGAAAAAATAATAATTTATTACATACTTTTAAATTTAAAATAAATAAATTCCCAATCAAAAATACTTTTTCGAGTTTCTTGTGAGTTGACTTACAACATTACTACTCATTTTCGTGTGTGTGTTTAAAAAAGGTCAGTTGCTGCTGAACTTTTAGGATTTTTTTTTTTTGGCTCCTAGACTTTGTGTAACTCGAGAGTCAACTATTTAAAAGTAAAAACTATAAATCTGACATCTAGTTAATGTGTGTTCGAGTTTGCTGCTAATCGTTCTAATTGTATAGTAAATAGGATTACAAGGTTTTTTAAAAGCTTATCTAACCTCCCCTGTCTATACCCCTACTTCTTCTTCACCCTATAATGTAAATTACTTCTTTGGAAGAGAAGAAAACGCATTTAAAGATAATGCAAAAGAAAAAAAAATGTTTAAAAAAAATAATGCTCGGTTGTTATCGGATGAAAGTTTCCCAGGACTTCATGCTTAGCTAAACATAATTCCATAAAAATAACTATCAACTTTCTTTTTTTGCTGGTTTAGTTAAAAAAAAGAGCTCTTCCATTTGCAATTCACTTTTTATTTATTTATTATTTTTCATAATGACATCTAAACAACAGATCCCGGTGGCAGGTCATCCATTAACAGTTTATGGATTAGAAGAATATAAAGCTTTAAAAGTTGTAAAGCCTGTAGCTATTATGTTTGCTTTACATGGTCGTTTACGTTAGTATTTTATGCTTTATAATGGGGGCCAATATATTTTATTTCCTTTTTTTCCCTCCATCTCATTGACCAACGAACTACTTTATTATTATTATTATTATAGAAAATATGAGTAAAATGGAAGATATTTGTCAAGCTTTATGTAGTTTAAATAATAATACTACAGAACGTCATTTGATTGTGATTACTTTTGATCATCCAAACCATGGGGGTCGATTGGTTCATAAACTAGGTAATCAAGATTGGGGTAAAAATGGACAAGGAAATCCTTTTCATGCACAAGATATGTGGCATATGTATAATGAATCAAGTAATACAGTATCTTCATTGATTGATATTGTTGAAGATTATCTTTTTGGTCCAACACAACAAAGTCGTGTTCAAGTATGGGGTGTCATGGGATTTTCAATGGGTGGTCATTCTACTTTTGTAGCAGCTGCCAATGGTAAGATTAATAAAAATAACTGAATAGAGATTTTTTAAATTACAGTACTAAAAAATTCATGTCTCTCACTTTTGTGTGGGGCGGGTGTCTTTCTTCTTCTATAGATCCAAGAATTACTGTTGCTATTCCTATTGTAGGAACTGCCGACTTTTTAGGTCTATTGACAGCTAGATTAAATGCATCTTCATTGCCCGAAAATGAATATTTACCACAAAAGTTTCAACAAGTAGTGAAACAAAAAATGGCTCATTTAGATCATCGACTTAAAAATACCAAACTATTGATGATAAGTGGAGAAAAAGATAAACTTGTACCCGGTTTTTATAACACTCATTTAGTAGAGAAATTAAAAGTTACTCATAGTGGTAAAAAAGGACACGATTGGGATTTTATTATTGTACCCGATTGTGGTCATGAATGGAAACCTCTTATGTTCGATCTTAGTCGCCAATGGTGTCAAAAATGGATGTTGGGAACATCCACTAGACAAGCTCATTTATGATAATAATAATAATAATAATAAAAAGCGGTTTTTAACTTGTTTATTATCAAAATGTTTATTATAATAATTAATGCAATTATTTTTATTATTACGTGTTAGCCTGGTCCGACCTTTGGAATATCATGATGTTCACTAAGTTGTTCTAACTTGTTATTAAACTCTGCTACTCTTTCCTTATGTGATTTGTCTGCTGCTTTTGACACTCGATCCATTTGCTAATTCGGATATAATATAGATTTCAATATCATAATTAATTATCTTGTAAACTTTTAGATTCATTAATAAATAAATAAAAAACACATACTCTTTTACGTTGTGCTTCTTCAAACTTTTTCTCTGCTTCTGTCTTTTCAAATGCTGTGAATCGTTGTCTTTGTTTACTATCATTATCACTACTTGGACTTCCGTCTCGAATAGCACGTTCTAATTTCTCTTTTTCAGATTTCGATTTCTTCTTTTTTTTCTTCCTAAAAAAAATGACGTGTTTATAAAAAGACAGATTAAAAATAAAATAGACACCCAATACATTGTGAAATATAATTCCTTACTTTATAGAAGAAGAATCGCTTCCTTTAAGTTTAAGCGATCCTTTACTCACATTGTCATAAGCTGACATTATAGTGAGAAAGGGTTTATTTAACTCTTTTACCACAAAAAAAAAAAAAAAAGAAAAAGTAAAAATGTTATATGTAGAAAAAAAAAAATTAAACTAGTCATAGCCATTTTGGCTAATAATCTCAGCTGGTAATATTAACCATCGCTCTTAATATTCAATTTCTCTTTTTTCTTTTTTTCCACCTTGGCCCGCTCCTCTCTCCTAATATATAAATAGTTTTTTATATTTATAATTTTTTTTTTCCACGTTAATAACTATTCATCTGTGCAATGACAATTGAATCTGATCAAGATCTACCTCATGAACTATTAGAAAAACTCAAGAATCTCGAACTAGAGTTAGAAGATGGTGATATTACACAAAAAGGATTCGAAAAGAAAAAGGCAACTTTAATGGACCAGTTTGGTCAAAATGAGGAACAACGACAATCCAATGATAATGACACTCTTTCTCGGACGAGTCGTCACAGTGATAATGGAGCAAGTGAACCTATTGATTTCGGTCCAGAACCTAGTGCTGCTGATGTAGTTGACTTTCTTGATTATTTACCTTCTCCAACGCACTCTCCTCCTAAACCAGCAAGTGCTTCTTCTTCAGGTGCTGCCTTAATGGAACAAAACCATCGTCAACTTCAAGAAAAACTACCCGTTCAACCCGTACAACCTCAAGTTCAACCACAGCATGTACAACAACAAATTCAACCACAAGCATCCTATCATCCTTATCCACAACAACAACAACAACAACCGCAACAACAACAATGGCAACAACCCCCAACATCTTATGGATATACATCTGCTGCTGGTGGTAATGGAACTCAATATTATCATACTGGAGGCGCATCACCTCGTCCTGCACGAACTTATGATTCGCGTATGGCACCTCGTCCACAATACCAACAAGGACCACCTCAGTCATCACCTAGTATACGTCATGGTCAAACACCTTATGGATATTCACAACAACCACGACCTGGACCTCCACCTCAAGCCGCTTATAGACAAGGTCCACCCCCTCCTAATGCACAATATCGTCCTATTTATACAAATGCTCCTTCTCAACCACAACAACGACCCATTCCACAACAAATGGTGGGTGGTTCACCAAGACCTGTCTATAGAACAGGAACTGTAACACAGCAACCAATAAGACCTAATAATTATCGTCCAGTCATGCCACTTGGAGGTAATCCAGCACATATGCGAACATCATCTTTAGATGCTCGATCCGATATGGTAGCACAACCACAGCAACCATCTCATCCACCACCACCAAGGCCTGGTTATACTACTTATGGAGCACCTCCACCCCGAACTCATCATATGCAACCACCACCAAGAAATATACCTCCGGAAGCATGGAGAGGACAATAATCTTTCTTTTTTAAAATAGTAAATTATAAATAACAAGTAAAAAACAATAATAATAGTGTTCATAATAATAATAATAGTGGGATGAATCATATTTAGGGTTTATATCCTTATTATCATTTTTATTTTATTTTGAAAAGAGAAAAGACTAAAGGTCATCTCCCCCGGGTTTATATATTATATATATATATATATATATATATATATATCACTTTGAACTTTTTTCCCTTTCTTCTGATGTTCTTTTTTTTTTTTTACGTATATAACAATATATAATTTTTTGTTTGTATCCTTTTCCTCCTTCACTCGCATTTTCACATTTTATACATTATAAATAATTTTCATATTATATCATCAACACTGGTTTTTTTTTTTTTACTCTCTGCTATTCTCTCTCTCTCTCTCTTTCTTTGTTGGTTCTATTTATACACATATAACTCGAGGTTGACAAGGTTACAAATAGAGAGCTGAGTGAGCAATAAGTTGAATGCGTTTAGTGTGTCTCCGCTAATAATAATAAATCCGATAAGTTCCTCCCCCTTTTTTTTGTTCTTACCATTGATTTGATCCATCCATCATTGGTAAAAAAAAAAAAAAAACACATATATTATTTTTTCATTATTAATTAACTTGATTTATTGTAATAAGATATCAATAAATAAAAACTTTAATAAAAAAAATCAAGTGAAACAAAAAGATATATGAATATTAAATTTCTTGTATTTTCCCTTTGTGAAAATCACACCCAAAATGGTATTTTGCTCATTGTTACACCCCTCACCTCATTTCGGATTATTCATATCCGGTAACGCCCCTCTTTCAACTGTGGCTTGACTCATAAAAATAAAAAATCTGGGTTCCATCACTAAAACTTTCCCATTATCTCATTAAACTAACATATATGGCTAGTATATACTATTATAATATTAAGCCTAAACGATCTAAATAACCCTAATAAGAAGTAATAATTAGGACCTTATCATTTTTATTTTACCAATTTATTAAATGCCTATATATATATGTGTGAGTTGATATTAATAATAATAAGAAGTTTATTTTTCTGAGATAAATAACCACACACACACACACATCATATATGTTAGATTTTATGAAAAAAAAACCCCCCCCCAAAGTTATATTCTATATCAATGCCGCCCAAGTCCTATTATTATTTGTTTCACTTTTTTCGTGATTGTTTCACATAAACTACGGTTATATAATTTCCCGTGGCTAGAACTCTAAATATATGACGCAAAAAAAAAAAAAAAGAATGAGTTTTGGGGGACGGGGGGAAAAGTAGTACCTTGCATTTTTTCAGATATCAGATATATATATATATATATTTTTCATTATTTGACAACACTAATATATTATTATGAGTACACTTAAGCTTGGTTCTTTAATAATCCGGTAAATTAAAAAATAAAATTGGGGATACATTTCCTTTTTCCTTCATTGACCTTTTTTTTTTTAAAAAAAAAAAAAAAAATAGAACTCTTTCAAAACCTGTTGCTACGTCCATCAAGACACAAGCAAAACAACATGCTGCTTTTAAAGAGTTCTGTATTGGTGTTGCGCAGGTATATTAATTTATAATCACGATAACATTAAGTAAATTAGATAATAAAAAGTTAATAATTATTTATTTATTTTTTTATGATAGCGATCCCATAAACTAGAAATGACACTTAAAATGAAATTTCTTGGTTATAAGAAAGAAGTTATTCGACCCCTGAACGATGCCAGGTAAGATAAAGAAAAAAAGAAGAATGTTCTTAGTTAATAGGGGGGGGGGAAATCGTTACTTGTATAAAATAAGATTATATAATTAATTTTTATTTTTTTGTTATCAAGAGCTGTTGAAGCAGGTGCCAATTTTATGAGTGAAGCATTTATTTTTAGTGTCGCAGCATCTATTATCATTGCGGAGACTTGGAGGTAAAAAAAAAAAAAAAGGTCTATTCAATGTCAAAAAATTTGATTACTTATATACACTTATTATCTTATATAGATCACATTCTTCCAATAAAAATCGACGTAATTATGTAGATGATGCATTAGATAATTTAGAAGAAGATAAGGATAAATTAAAAGAACTTTTAGAATTGACACGTGAAAAACAAAAGGAACAAGAAGAACGTCTTGAATTACTTGCACAAGATAATATTCAATTACGTAAAATATTGGATGAGGTAAAAATGGGGATAATGGATCTTTGATAATTTTTAAAGTATGGGGAGGGTTAATAATAATTATTAACAATAACAACGAACTCAATGTGTCTGGATAAATTTAATATATATATATATAGGTATTATCTGTTAGTTTAGGAATGAAACGACATACAAATTATGAACAACCCAAAATGATTAGTTTACCTGGCTTAAATAATGATAATGAAAATAATGATGGAAGACAAGGATCATAAATATGATAAAAAATATTATATTATATTATATTATATAAAGTATACCTCTTTTTTTTTTTTTCTAATGAATAAATAAGACAAGACAAAAAGAAACAAATGTAGAATAAAAAATAGAATTTGTTTTAATTATATTATTTTTAATTACTTGGTCATTTTTAAGCATTGTATATATATCGGATAGTATGCAGGAACAAAATGGAATATATATAAATAATAGATAAAGAAGTTTTTTTTTTTCGTGTTCATGGGATGAAACAAGTGTGATACTTTTATTTCTTATGATTTCCCAGCATGTCAAATAAAAATAATTAGAGCTTAACTTTGTATTAATAAACCCCCATCATGACATAGTAAGACAAATCATGTATAATTCTCTATCCCCTTCCCCTTCATAACCTAATGACCACCTTGACAATTATTTTGTTGCTATGACTACAAAATTATTTTATAAAAATTTATATAAGAGCGGAAGTTTGGTCTTTTTATCCCCTCTCCCCCCCCCAAAAAAAAATAATAAAAATAATAATGTTGACAAGATCATTATTGACACGTCGATCGTTTATTCTTATTTGCCATGATAAATATGTAAGAAACGTAAAAAAAAAAAAAAAACTCTTTGTATATACTTATTTATAATTAACTTTGTTCTAATGGTTCAAGTTTTTTATTCAATAAATAATTTTAATATGATAGACAAAAAATATATCTACTTGGAATCAAGCCATAGATAACGTACAATCACATAACCCCCAATTGAATGCTTTTGTTGCAGTAGAAGAACGTCAGGTTTTGGAGAATCTCGGATCCGAGTCCATGCAACGCCATGAACAAGGTAAATAGAATAACTCAACTGATAAAAAGAAAAAAAAAGGGGATTTGTGTGTGTGTGTGTAAGAGAAAGAGAGGGAGGGGAAAAAAAAAGTTTCTCATTGGATGTAATTCTTTTTTTTTTCAGGTACAACTTTAAGTCCATTGGATGGTGCACCTATTGGTATCAAAGATAATTTTTGTACAGAAACATTACCTACAACATGTGGATCAAAAATTTTGGAAGGATTTATTTCCCCTTATGATGCGACTGTAGTTCAACGATTAAAACAAGCAGGTGCTATTATTATGGGAAAAACAAATATGGATGAATTTGGCATGGGGTAAGTATATATATATACATATTCAACGTTTAGATAACATTCACGATAAAAATATATATTTAACCCTCATATATATATGTAGAGCTGCTAATACTTTTAGTCATTATGGAACTGTGATTAATCCACATGATCAAGAAAAAGAGAATGGTAATAAAAGACATGTGGCAGGTGGAAGTTCAGGTGGAAGTGCAGCAGCAGTTGCTTCTGGAATGTGTATTGCGTAAGTCAATTCATATGGATGGCACGATTTCAAGAAATGGATTGGGTGGAGAGAGAATAAGTTCACTCATTTACGTTTTTTTTTTTTGGATATTTATAGTGCATTAGGATCCGATACGGGAGGATCCGTAAGATTGCCTGCATCTTATTGTGGTGTTGTAGGATATAAACCTTCTTATGGACGATGTTCAAGACACGGATTAGTGACCTATGCTAATTCATTAGATACTGTTGGTATTCTTGCACAAGATGTGACTAGTGCTCGACTTGTTTATGGTAATTTTATATACAAACATATTAAAACACATATTTAGGAGTTATCATAACAAAATGAAATACTAATAATTATATTAACTATCATAGATACTATTTCTGCATATGATTCAAAAGATCCTACTTCGATGCCAAATAATTTAAGAACACGAATTGATGATCAAGATCAAAAATTAGCTTCACGTTGGCATAATAAGGATGATTTATCTGGATTAGTTATTGGTATACCACAAGAATACTATGTAGATCCATTATCTGAAACCGTTGTTGATATTTGGCGTCAGGGTATTCGATTTTTCAAAGAACGAGGGGCCTCTATTGTTCCTGTATCATTACCCATGACACGATTTGCATTACCTGCTTATTTTACTATTGCACTTGCTGAAGCAAGTTCTAATTTGGCACGTTATGATGGTGTTCGTTATGGTTTGTTATTTTAAATAGTCAATGTTTTTTTTTTTTGATATGGCTCTTTGTTGAATGACTCACGTTTTTTTTTAAAAAATAGGTCGACGTAGTCAAGCCCATAGAGAAGAAGATGATGGATTTCTTTATGCAGATACTAGAGCCGAAGGTTTTGGATCTGAAGTGAAACGTCGTATTATGTTGGGAACACATATATTAACAGCTGGGTAAACCATTAAAAAAAAAAAAGGAGGGAAAAGAAAAAAAAAAAAGGGAGATGAGTTCATAATTAAAACCATTTTATATGACAGAAAAAAAAATTCAGGGGGTCAATTAACGATTATTATATATATTTGTTAGAACTTATGACAAGAACTTTTTACCTGCTCAAAAAGCAAGAAGATGTGTACAAGAAGATTTTGATAAAGTGTTTATTCAAACCAATTTATTACATGATGAAAAAATGACAGATACAGGAAAAAAAGGAGTTCATTTATTATTAACACCGAGTGCTATGTCTCCTGCACCCACCATAGAAGAATGTCTACCTGAATCGGATGATCCTCATGATGAAAATAGAAGAAAGAGACACAATGGAGCAGTAGATACATATGTCAATGATGTCATGACAGTACCTGCAAGTCTTGCAGGTATTCCAGCGATCAGTGTACCTTTTGGAAAATCCAATGGGTTTCCTGTAGGATTACAACTTTTAGGACAATATGGTTATGATCAATTTTTATTAGAAATGGCAGATATTTTTTCATCAGCAAAATTAAAATAAAAAAAATATATATAATCTTCATTTGAGAGGAGAGGGGAGGGAGGTTGGGTTTTGAGAGAAAGGGGGAGGAGTGTGTGTCACATGTTTTTTATTTCATTTGAGCGGGTAACCAAAATAAGTGGATAACTATATAGAAATTTTAATTAAGTCCTACCAATCGTGGAGTAAAGTCTTAATATTTATTAGAGAAAATGTTACACGAAAAAATATAGGAATGGTGTCAATTCTTTGATAAATTAGAAGCCAAGAGACTTATTTTAAGGGTTTTTATTCTTTTTTGAAAATGCTAATATAATATAATTTAATTAGAGCATTTTGTTATATCAAAAGAAACATGAGGTCAGCCAATTAAAATCTGTAAAAAATATATATAATAATAAGGTTGCATTAATTCAAATTAATTTATTAATATATTTTCATCCATTTCTTTTCAGAATACTAATCACATTAATCAAAAATCCATGAACATTAAAAAAAAAAAAAGGCACTAAACAATAAGCATTTATCAGTAACGGGTTTTTAGGATTTACAAAAAAAAAAAAAAGATGTCGGTCATTCAAGAAATCTTTGTTGTTCTGGACCCAACAGTCCCTTTTTTTAACACTCACACTGTCTCTTCTGAATAACTTAAACTTTTGTGATAAAATAAATGTGAGTTTATATAATATATATATATATATATATATATATAACGTTATATATTCTCACAATAAATAAACGTATATATTATGATATTAGAGAAATATATAATAGAAAAAGACATAACATCTTTCATGGGCAAAAAAACTCACCATTAAAATAGTTTGTCGGAACAACTTCGGAGGGAGAGGGGGGGAGGCTCATTGAGGTTTTTTTTCTTTTTGGGTTACGCTGACTTTTGTAGTAAACGGTTTAATTATAGTTCTTCACTGGAATTTCTGCGCCCAAGCTCTTTTAATGTGGATTCAACTCTTTGAACCCAACATTTCTCTTCTTTTTCTTTCGTTCCTCTTTTTTTTTTTTTTTATTCTTTGTATTATATTTCTTTATTTTTTATTTTTTTTTAGAGACCATTTTCTTTTATATAACATATTTTTTTTTGTAAAGTTGAGGAAAAAGAACAAGTGTTGTTGTCAAAAGTTTTTTTTATTTTCTTTAAAAAATATTATATATATATATATATATACACGCTATTACCCTCCCCACCCCCCAAAAAAAACTGAATGGATACTTATCACGACGATACAACATTTGTTTTTGAAGAAAACGAAGATCCTTGTTGTAATGGATGTATGAAACCAATTGAAGACGGTTCTGTTGTTCAATTTGGTGATGGTATTTGGCATTTTGAATGGTAAGGTTTTTCTTTTTATTATTATTATTGAAATGAACCAAAACCTTTTCTCGGTCTCCCCGGGCCCACCACCTCTCCCTCTTTTTTTTTTTCTTGGTTCCCTCTCCTTTGCACTCTTTGTTGAAAGTGGTGTATGTATACTTCAAACCCTCTCCTTTCCTTCTTTTGAATAAAAAAAAAGAGAGTCTTTCTTTCTTTTGGGTCTCTTTCTTTTATATATACTTATCTAAAATTATTTTTATTTACTATTAATAACCTTATTATGAATTCTTACAGTTTTCGGTGCGCGAAATGTCAAAAACTTGTCGAATGTTATAGTAATTTATTATTACTTCGCGATGGCAGTCCAATATGTGAAGACTGTTCTTATAGTTGTCATGCATGTCGAAAGGCCATTAAAGATGAAGCAATCATGACAGGTAAGAAAAAAAGAAAAAAAAAAGAATACTTTTATTGTTTATTTAATTCTTTGTTTTAGATATTAATAAAATAAAATTCTATTTATAGGTGATGAGGCATATCATGCTGATTGTTTTTGTTGTGTTCAATGTAATATCAAAATTGAAGATCTTATATTTACACAAACTAGCAAAGTAAAAGAATATTCATATTTATATATTTTATCTAATGATGATGATGATGATGATGATGATGATGATATTAATGAGTCATTCACTTTTCCATAATTGTAGGGTATTTTTTGTACATCATGTCACGAACTACGAAAACAAATGCGTCAAAAACGTAAAGAAGAACGACTTTTACTTCAACAACAACAACAACAACAACAACAACAACAGTCAAATGATCATTCTTCAATAACTCGAGACCCCTTATATCGTATTCAGGTACGGTACCTCAAATCAAGGAGAAAAACATTCAACCTCTCTCCGCGCCTCCCAAAAAAAAAAAAAAATGGGGAAATTTATTGTGTTTTTTTTTTACTCTTTATTTTATATTATATTAGCTTGGATTACAACGAGGTGATTCATTGGACTCATTAACTCGAGGATCTTCAAATAAAGAACGACGTGGAGGTATTTCTGGTAGTGATTCTCGAACGGATCATACTACTACTAATACGACAACAACAACAATGAACCTATCAAATGAAAAAGAAAGATCCAATAATGTCATATTAAGTAAGTAATGGTAAAAGGGGAGGGGAGAGGGTAAAAAAAAGGATTATCTTCTTTTTATTCATGTAGTATACTAACAATTGAAATTGGGGAATCATATTATTATAGGTTCTCGTGAATTAAGTGAATTAAATCAAATGTTAAATACTACAAGTGGATTAACAGAAGAACCCTCTTCTGCACTACTTGAAAATATTCCTAGTCCACCCAGAACGCGTGGATCGAATTCACCTTCATCAGATGCAACATTTCAATCCTTGAATGATATTGATACAGTCGAATTACCTACTTGTATTGATCCACCTTCTCTAAATGATGAACACAATCGAATAATACAATTAGAACGTGAATTACAAAGTACGAAAAGTCAACTTAAAGAAGTCGATACCAAATTTAATAAAATCAAGGTAAATTATATTATTTAAAATATATTTGTCAAAAAAAAAAAAAAAAACTGACAACAAAACCAAAAAAAAAAAAAAAAAAAAAAAAAAATAGGCAATCAGTAGAAAAGCGCTGGACGAATTTCATATTGTAAAAGAAGGATATGCAGCTGAAGTATCGGCAAGACAAAATGCAGAAGCATTAGCGGGTAAATTAAAAGCTGAGCTTTTAATTTATCATCAAGCTTCAATTTTTGGTAATGGGGAAGCCATTAAATTAACAAAAGAAGAAGTAGAAAGTTTGGGACAAACCAAAGCAGCTTTGGAACGAATATGTAAAGATTTACGTATAAATCGTGATGAACTCGTTTCTGAAATTACTAATAATGCTGCAAAGTAAGTGTTCTTTTTTTTTTCTCTTTCTCTCTTTATATATATATATATATATATATATATAATATACTCAAATGAATATACTCTTTCTTTTTTTTGTTGCCAGTCGTCTTTCCATGGATACACTATGGGAAAAAAGTCATCAAGCAGCCCAAATGCAATTACGTTCCATTCATTCAGATATTGATGCAGCTAAATTCGGTTATAATCGATTTATCAAAGCCCGTGACGATATTATTAATGAAATGATCATGCTAAATACCAAGAATGCTGAATTAACCAGTTTAAATAATGATTTATCACGACGTGTGACTGAACGTGAACGTGAAGCATTAGCTGTCATGGCAGGTACAAGTTTCTTGACTGAAGACACCAAGAATGATGCCAATAATACCAAAAATGAAATCAAATTGCAAGATTCAATCACGGATACTGTGAATGGTGTATTTTTGGAACGAAAATCATCGGATCATCAAAATGTTCGTAAAGTGGCTCAACGGGATAGTATCAGTAAAGCAGAACCTCCTAAAATGTTCAAGTTTCGTCGGAATAAGTTTGGTCGTCGGAATAATAGTAGTAGTAAAAAGAGTACCCATACAAATGGTAGTGGTACGAGTGGGGATAGTAAAGAAGAAATTACCATTGGTGTACCTTATGATGCCAATGTAGTCAGCCAGCCTCCATTGACGGGTAATATGCCAGAACCAAGTAGTCGACAAAAATCAAGTCATGAATTAAAGGAATTGGAAGTGCATGCTGTTGCAAGAGCTCGAAATGGACATAACTTTACACAAACTCGATTTTTACGACCTACAAAATGTGATGTTTGTAATGAAAAGATATGGCGTGTGAGTGAACTTAAATGTCAAGGTAAAATATACATCATATGTATTATTATTCTATTCTATTATATACTCATTGTTGTTTTTTTTACTTGTTATATTTAGATTGTGGATATATTTCACATTTTCGATGTATGCATAATGTATCCGTTTCTTGTACAGGCAAAATTAATCCAGATGGTACTAAACATGAAGGTAAACATAAAAGAAAAAATTAAATTTGATTCATAATCATAATGGATAATGATGAATAACCTTGTTTTTTGGTCTTTATTTTAGCCATGTTTGGTAATGATCTTGCAGCTCAAGTTCTCTCTGAAAATAGAACTATACCAAAAATTGTTGTTAAATGTATTGAAGCTGTAGAAACTCGTGGTATGGATTTTGAAGGAATCTATCGAAAATCGGGTGCTGCTGGACAGATGCGGCAAATTCAACAAGCATTCGAAATTGGAGATGAAACTTGTAATTTATGTGATGAAAATAAATGGAATGATATTTGTGCTGTGACAAGTGTTTTAAAACAATATTTCCGTGATTTACCCAATCCATTATTCACTTATGAGATGCATAACAAGTTTATAGATGCTGCCAGTAAGTAATTTGGAAAAGAGACGTGTACTCTTAATAAGTTAAATATTCATTCAAACGTTTTTTTTTATATATAATAGAAGTATCATCTTCAAGTGATCAACAATTTGCCTTATTCCAAAAATCGATTCATTCATTACCTTCTGAAAACTTTAATACTTTAAAATATTTGATGCAACATCTTGATAAAATTCAACAACGTAATAGTGAAAATCTTATGACAACAAAGAATTTGGCAGTGATTTTTGGACCTACATTAATGCGTAATCGAGATGAAGGACTTGATATTGTGGATATGAATCATAAAATTCATGCTATTGAATATATTGTGAATCATTATAAACCACTATTTGCAGATCCAACACCAGGTCAACAAAATCATTCTTCACCTTTACCTTCCTCTTCGAATCGTCGTAATTCATTATCGGCTGCAGCACGTAGACATCATCGTCGTGAACTTTCGACAGATGATCTTTTACGTCATATCCCACCTGCTGTTCCAGCAAAAGAAAATGCAGGATATATTTAAATAACTACAATACTATTCCCCCCCCCGGCCCCACCCTCGCATTATTCATTTTCCTTATCTGTTCTTTTTCTTGAAGCAAAAAAAAAAAATACCTATATAAATACATAGCTTCAAAACGCACCTCTTTATTCTTTTTTGTACGATATTATTTTGTATCTCCCCCCTCTCCCAATCCCTTCTTTTATCCGACTATACTATTACTTCTACTACTACTATATATTTTTTCTTTCTTTCCTCCACCCTTTTGTTCAACTCTCACACTCGTTTTTTTCTTCTTCTTCTTCTTTTATGTATAGTTATTATTGAAAAACGACCACTTTTTTTTTTTGTTTCTAATTTTTATTTTTTATTTTTTGCTGGTTCAAAAAATGGATATCATTAAAAAAAAAAATTGGGAATTTATATATATTTTTTTCTGGGTGCGGCTTTCTTTTTGCTTCCATAAAAAAAAAATGGTCAATAATAATAGTGTACTTTTATTTAAGGGCAAAGAAGAGAACAATGATGAATATCAAATTCAATTTGAAAAATATAATTATTCTCTTCAATTTATACCCGTATTAGATTCTACATCAGAATCTATTTCATTTATTCAAGAATTACTTTCCAAACCTCCTGTGCATGGCAGTGTCATTTTTACTTCACAACGTTCTGTGGATACTTGGCGTCAAGCAATCCAACCTTCTAGTCACAATACGATTCATTCTCAATGGCGTTCATTACGTTTATTTATTGTGGGGAGTAAAACAGCAGAAAAAGTAATAGCATTGGATTTTTTTAACCATGCTCCCATTGTTCATGAACGTGCTGTTCAACTTGCACCAGAAATGATTCCCATTATTCAACAACTTGAAAACAAAAGTGTTTTATTTCTTGCAGGTGATAAACGATTAAACGAGTTACCTACACGTTTAAAAGAAGCCGATATTTCATATCAAGAAGTACGAACCTATTGTACATGTCCTCATGCAGAATTGACACAACGGTTAAACGAACAAACGATACAAGAAGGAAAAAAACAAGAAGAGTGGGCCGTCTTTTTTAGTCCATCTGGTGTGAATTATGTATTGGAACGAAATCATGCATTTTTAGAATCGATACCTAAATTGGCAGCTATAGGAGAAACGACGGCAGATCATATGATAAAATGTGGGTTAAAAGTGACTTTAATATCACCTAAACCAAGAGCGACTGAATTAGCTATTGCATTGGCTTCTTATGATGGCATTTTATAAACAACAACCCCCCCATGTCAATTTTTTTTTTCTTTTTATTAAATGAAAAGTGATTTATTATTCATTTGTATATAATAAAATAATATAAATAATAGTTGGAAGGTAGTGATAGAGTAGAAAGGGTTTTATTATATCTTTTTATCTCGGTTAATAAATTGAATTCCTTTCTTTTTATCCTGTTTTTCAATAGATACATGTGAAAGTTCATAATGTCGAATGATAACTGAAATAATAGCTTTCGTTTCTTCAATTGCAAACCATCGACCTATATTTAAAATATATATATATATATATTAATTTAACTCTATAGAATAATACTTATGTGAAAACATAATCTATATTTATACCTGGACAAGCATGTCTTTATAATATATTTACACAATGTATATAAAAAATAATAAATGATTATTAGTTTCTCCACTCAAGATAGAATATAATAGAGAATAGTAAACTACTATACTTTCTTTACCTTCCCAATCCAAAAGGTAAATAATCATTACTACATTTGGTTGCTTGTTTTTCACGACCTACAAATCGAAATGGTTTAAATTCTTCCAAATCTTCTTCCAAATCAGATTGAACGGTTGGATCAAAATTCAAATGCCAAAAATTTGTAAAAACTTCTTCACCTAAAATAAATGAATATGTACGTACAATTAATTATTGATATCATTAGCACCCCCTCCAAATCCATCCCATTATAGAAAGAGAAAAAAAAACTTTACCAGGACGAATGATTGTACCATTACTTAAGACAACATTATTTTTAGTTGTATTCACATGTGGATGATCAAAATCATCCATATGTCGAAATGCTTCACGAATATAACTATCTAATTTTACCAATTTTTTATAATCATCTGCATTCAACAAGGATGAATCTACATGATTATCACTCTTTTGTTGAATGACGTATTCTTGTTCTTCAAGTAATTCAATCACATGTTGAGGAGAGCTTGCCAATGAATGAAGAAGAGCGATTAATAGACCCGAAGTAGTCGCTACACTTAAAAAGGTCATGGAAAAAAACCAGGCAGTGAGTCCATCAAGAATAATATTTTCTTCTTTATCTTTAAAATGGTCTGTCAAGATAAATTGAAGTACATCATCCTATATTCAATTGGATTAATAGATCAGAAAAAGTCGATTCTATAATAACTGACTTGATATTACTTACAGGTGCTTTTTCATTCTTGTTGTGGATAATATCAAGACGTCGTCTCACTTCATCTTTTAATCCATTTCGAACTTTTTGAATAGATTCTTTTACAAATGCATTTCGTCTATAAAAGATTCTAACAAATTAAATAGGTTGTGTTAATAAGCTAAACTTGTTATTATACATAAGGGGAAAAAAGAAAACTCTTTATATGTAGTCTATTGTTTTGTTTACTTAAAATACATACTTTTTATAAAGAGTATTCCACCAAGGTAATAAAGCACGTGCTGGACCTGGCATTAACAATCGTTTTGAACATTGATCTGCTACGTTTTCCAATAGATATAACAACTCTTTATTTTCAGTAAAAGAAGTTCCACCTAATGTAAAAGCAGTCGTACGAGCCACAAAGGATTGAACTATTTCGTTCACATTGGTAATAATTTTTGGTTCTATCCAAAAAAAAAAAGAAAGTTATAAATCATATAGTATTTAAAGTTGGGGAGGGGGATATGGGTACGTACCTGTCAAATTTCCAAATATTTCTGCAGCGACGTTTGTGCACTTGATTATAATACGTATGAGAAAAATTTAAGAGTGTTATTTTCATACGTAGGATGGATGAAATAAAGAGAGAAAGAGAAATACCTGTTCGTCAAAGTGATTACTATATTTTGATAATTTTTGTGTCATTTCCTTGATTATAAAATCTCGAAACATATTTACAGGCAATCGATACTGAAGATCACCAAGTAGTAAAGGTATATCAAAATACTAAAAAAAAAAAAAAGGTACATGAGTAGATGTAGTAACCAAAACAGAGTGTCATTTTTTTTTACCTTTTGTGAACTTTTAATGAAATCAAGGTTTGGGTTCATAAAAACTTCATGGGCATAATTTCCTCCTACCACTGTACACATCTTTTTATACACAAAATAGAGGGTATAATACATTTTAATTATTATGAGTAAAATTTAGTATAATAGGTTTCCTTTACCTGACCCAATAAATGAACACGAAAAACAGGACCATAAAGTTCTGTTTTTTCTTTTGCAAATTTCTTTTTATCTTTGAAATAATCTGCGGAAGAACCAAGAATAGGCCAACGATAAGGAACGCTAGGTGTTGGATCATTCTTATTTTTATTAGAGTTGATTATCTTTTTGATCACATAGTAAATGAAAATAGTAGTTGCTGTGGTAACCCATTTGTTGTTATTAATAACAACACTAAGATTTCCTACTACTTGTTGTCGTTGTTGTTGTTGATAAAAGGTGAAAACAATATCTTGTAATGTTTTCATCTTTTGTTGATAAATTGTATATTAGATAAAGAAAAGAAAAAAAGGGATGTTTTATATAGAAATGGTTTTCTTAATTGAATAGCTATCAAACCATGGTTTATTTTATTTTTCGCTCGGCGAACATGTTTTCCGTTTTAGTCTTTTATTACCCGGAAGCTGAGCACACGCTCGACCTTTTTTTTTTTTTTTAATCTGTCTTGGCCCTGATCTTTTTTAATGCATTATGATATTTTTTTTTACTTTATTTGTATCAGAATTGACGCAATGCACATTATCCTTAAAAAAAAATCACCCCCCCATTGTAGGACTTTACGGTTTATGTCAGTCGGTTCTATATATATGCTGGACAACATTCTATAAAATGTCTGTGTGTATCAACTGCTGCGCCTCTTATTAATTTTATAAGCTGGATACATGATGAGGGAGTTCCTTTTCCTTTCAGAAATTGAGATAAATTGGTGAATAGGATTATAAACTACTGTGTGAAAAATTATAACTAATTTGTTTTCAACTGATAAAAAGGATCCTACAGTTTTTTTAATTATCAAAAGTTTTTCAAGTCTTGTGTATAAAAAAAACAACAACAAATAAAACCCTTTTTTTTTTAAAGATAAGAAATAAGACAAGAAACAGGCTTGTTAAATAATAAATATATTAATGAAACAAATAAAAAGGGATCAAGGTTTTTTCGCCACCTCAAAAAACGGGGATAGGGCTGGGACGGACTTCACAAACTTTGATATAGGGAAAGTGACGGTCTTCCTAAACAGTTTTGCAAATTTTGTTGTTTCTTAATATTTTTTTTTTTTTTTTTTTTTTTAAAACTTGAGAAAAACTTCGGTGCAACTTTTTTTTTTCTACTCCCTTTATCCTGCACCAAAAAACCCACCCACTTTTTTTTTAAAAAAGCTCAATGTACGTATTCATTCTAAAAAAAACAGAATCCTTTTCTTTATATATATATATATAAATATATAAAAGAAAAAAGAAGAACAATACGAGAGAGAAAGAGAGATAGTTTATATATATATATATACACATGGGATCCGTATGCCTCTTAAAAAAAAAAAGAGAGAGAGAGAGAAAGAAGGGTTGGTTTTTTTTTTTTCTAATCAAACCTTCCAAGAAAAAAAAAATAACTGCTGTTAATTTATATAAAAGCGATTTATGAGAAGAATGTTTTATCTTTTTATATTTGTTTATTAAAAAGTCTCTCTCTCTCTCTTAACTCTTTCTCTCTCTTTTCAAAAAGTTTATTATTATTATTAAAATTAACCTATTTTTTTCCATTCGATCCTATATATATATATATAGCCATAAGTGTCCTCATCGCTAGGATATGCAACTTTTGTGAATATCAACTAATGAATAGAACTCCAACACCATCCGAAACAAACAGCGCCAAGTCACCTCCTCAAGCAGTATTCAATTACGCAGAAGCTGCAAAACGAAGCTCACAGATTCAGGATCAACAGCCATCACCACGAACTCAATCTCCTTCGTCTACTTCTGGAAATAATAACGACTCAAATAAAAAAGGCAATCATAATACAAATGGAGCAGTCAATGGAACAGCAACTACTCCATCCGCAGTAAATACACAACAACCACCACAACCACAAGCCTCATTTGCTTCGACTGTGGCATCTGCTACTAATTCGTATCCTTTTTTTTTAAAAAAAAACAAAAATTATTAATATGAATATGTGTAGTCTGTGTGTTTAGTAAAAAATAAAATAATAAAAAAAGGGATTCTGAGTGGCAAAGAGAAAAAAAAAGGGGGGGGGAGTGGAGGGGGAAACATACAAAGATTAAGAAGAAAAAAAAAAGGGTGGCGTTGAATGATAAATTCATGCGGTTATCCACTTTTTCTTGTAGAATGGGGAATCTTTTTTTTTTTGATTCCTATTCATTCTTATTTTTTTTAAAATAGAATTCTATATCATCTTAACTACTATTATTATTATGTAACTAAAATAGTCCGTCAAACAAGTCGGCATCTCCAGCTGCAAAGAATGCACGTAATGCTTCTGTACAATTGCCAAGAGCTCCTCCTACTGATGCTGGTAAGAATTAAACATGGAAGGGAAGAGGTGATGTGGTTTAATACAACTCTTATGTCGAGTACTAAAGACGAAAAAAAAATGTATATCTTTTACTAGCACCAATTCAATTTGGATCCATCAATCAAGGTACAGATTCACCTGCACAATCTTCTTCAAATAAGAACGGTGATGTTGCTCCCGTTTTGAAGTCATCCGAAGTTACATTCGGCAGTTTACCTGCAACAGACGCATCCTCCGTAAGTATATCCATTATTTTATGAAATTGTATAAGGGTGCTTTTTTTTTTATAGGTGTGGTTCAAATTTTTTGGGAAATTACAATGATATATATTTTTTTTGTTGTTTTTTATATGTTATGATTTCAAAAATAATGTATTTTTTTTTTACTTCTTTTTTTTTGGGGTGGGAATCGTTTGTTTGTATATGTTCTGTTATGTTTCCTCCTTTGTTCTACTTTTTGGTTTTTTTTTGGGGGGGGACATATTTTGGTATTCTATGTTTTGATTATCAGACACATGTTTGGCAAGGTCAATCACATATTCGAATACAAGGAGGAACACAACAACATCAAAAACAAAAACATCAAAAACAAATATTATCATTATCTCCCAAGATACCCAGAACCATGTCTGCACCACCTAATTTACCATACACTACTGACAAGCATAATAATTCAAAACTTTTTACACAACCTTTTGCACCACAGGGTACTCCATCACAATCACAAAATCATCAACAACAACAACAAAGAAGAGATTCAACACAATCAAATCATTCTGAACAAGGCTCACCTCATTATAATAATAATAATAATACATCGCATAATAATAATACTAGTAACAACAACAATAATAATAATAATAATAATACTTCAAGACATTATCGACATTATAACCAAAACAAACATCAAGGCATGCCTCATTCTCCTAATATGCAAAATTCTCAACCTTACGTTCCTCATCATCAAAAGAAGCCTATTTCTCCTCACATGCCATCTGCACCTTCTCCCAATGTTACCGGTCAAAATATGCCAATGCCTCCTAATTGGGGTAGTCCTAGTCCCGTTCATCGTCAACATCAACCACCTTATGTAAGTATATAAAAGTATTTTTTTATCATTTCTTTTATATTAACCACTTTTTTTTTTATTTTGTATTATCTATTACAATTTTTAGTATGTTCCACCAAACTTTGAAGGACAACAACATCATTATTATCAACCTTATAATATGGGAGGTTATGTTGGTCAAGGTGGAAACAATGCTCCTCCTGCTCCTGGTGCTTCGCAACCTTATGTTCCACCTCAACGTAATAACAAGGCCATTCGTATTATCAATCCAGAAACAATGACGGAAGTAAAAGCGGAAGCCGTTGCTTCATCAAGTTCATCTACTGCCAATAGTAGTACCAAAGAATCTACCACGGCAACCACGGCAACCACGACGACTAAGCCTAATGAAGAACAACGTACAACACCTACTATTAAGAAGGAAGAATTAAAATCTTCAACAAGTTCTACACCTGCTCCTGCTCCCTCCTCCACTTCCACTTCTACCTCCAATGCCGCCAATTCTCCTTCAAAGGCTATTCCTATTGTAGATCCAGCTATCAAGGATCGTGAAGCCCGTGAAAAGCGTGAACGTGAAGAAGCTGCACAAAAGGCCAAGGAAGAAGAAGAACGTAAGGTGAAAGAAGAAGCGGAACGTAAAGAACGTGAAGAAAAAGAACGTCTTGAAGCTGAACAAAAAGCCAAAGAAGAAGCTGAACGTAAAGCCAAAGAAGAAGCTGAACGGATAGAAGCGGAAGAAAAGAAGGCTAAGGAAGAAGCTGAACGTAAGGCTAAGGAAGAACAAGAAAAGAAGGAAGCTGAAGAAAAGAAAGCCAAGGAGGAAGCTGAACGTAAAGCAAAGGAAGAACGAGAAAAGAAGGAAGCTGAAGAAAAGAAAGCCAAGGAAGTAGCTGAACAACAAGAAGCTGAAAAGAAAGAAGCTGCTGCTGCTGCTGCTGCTGCTGCAACAACACCTGCTCGTCTTGATATGGAAGCTGTTTCAAAGACATCAGCTACAAATACATTGACAGCTACACCTACTAGTGTTACACCTGCTTCTGCTAAACCTACACCTTCAAACAAGACCACACGTACTATTGAAGATCCAAGTACCATCCAATACCCAGCTACTGTCAAGGCACCTTTTGGTAGCAAGGATCCAAATGGTAAAATTACCTATGAACCCAACTTTTTGTTACAATTTGCTCCTTTGTGTCTCGAATCTTCTGAAGATTTAAGTCAATTCCAAAATATTGCTGAAGAACAACAACAAAATGATCGTCCACGCTCCATGTCCCGTCGTCAAAACTCGGAACGAGGTCGTGGAGGTCCTCGAACACCTACCATGGATATGGGTATGTTCCGTCACGGTTCGCGTGATGGTCGTATGGAAATGGGTAAATTTGCTGGTGGCCGACCTCTTTCTCATCGTGCTGGCAGTGGTAGTCACGCTTTACCTCCTGCTGGTGCACCTGGTTCTCCCGGTGGTATGCAACGTGAAGGTTCTCACGGTGGTCGTACCCGTAGTGGTCGTGGTGGTAAAGGTCGTCACGGTAAGGGTGGTGACAATCAAGAAAAACAAGAAAGACAACAACAAGGAGCACCTACCATTCCTCCTGAACAAGTCAAACCTTTGGAACAAAGTCAAAACCGTTGGGTTCCTCTCGCATTACGTAAACAACGTGAAGCCGAAAAAGCGGCCGAATCTGATTTATTATCAGATGAAGTCATTATTCGTAAGGTCAAATCTTTGTTGAACAAATTGACATTAGAAAAATTCGACTCGATTGCAGGTCAAATTTGGGAATATGCCAAACAATCTGAAAAGGAAGAAGATGGTCGTGCTTTGAAAGTGGTGATTCAATTGACTTTTGATAAAGCATGTGATGAACCTGCTTTTGCTTCCATGTGGGCTCAATTGTGTCGTAAAATGTATGATTCGATTACAGATGATATTAAGGATGTCAATGTCAAAGATAAGGAAGGCAATACTGTATCCGGTGTCAATTTACTTCGTAAATATCTTTTGAATCGTTGTCAACATGATTTCGAACGTGGTTGGAAGATGCAAATTCCAGAAGTCGATCAAAATAATCCAGATATGATGAGTGATGAATATTATGCTGCTGTCAAGGCAAAACGTCAAGGTCTTGGTTTGGTTGTATTTATTGGTGAATTATTTAAACGTCAAATGTTGACAGATCGTATCATGTTACAATGTTTGACTCGATTGTGTGACAATCCCAAAGAAGTGGGTGATGAAGAAACTGAAACCATGGTCAAGCTTATTACAACCATTGGTAAACCTTTGGATATTAGCAATCGTAAGAACAAGGAATGGGTCGATATTTACTTTGAACGTATGAAGGAAATGATGGAAAGTCCTAACTTGAGTTCACGTATCAAGTTTATGATTTTGGTAAGTTTATCGTTTTTTTGTTTATATATAGAATGTGAACACCCTTTTATACTAATATGACTATTTTATAATTTATAGGATCTTTTCGATCTTCGTAAGAATAAATGGGTCAGTCGACGTGGTAATAATCAAGTTGCACCTACTACTATTGCACAAGTTCACGAACAAGCACAAAAGGCCAAGATTGAAGAAAAGGAAGCCATGAAACGTACAACCAGTTCTCGAGGAAGTTTACCTCATCCTATGTCCAGAGCAGGTTCTCATCGTGGTGCCGGTGGTCGTGATTTACAACGTGAAGGTTCTAGTGGTAGCAATGCTGCTTCAACCACCGTAGATGGTTGGAGTACTGTTGGATCCGGTAGTCCAGGTGGTTCATCCAAGGGTACACGGGCGAATGAATTAGCTAACTTTGGTAAAACTGATCGAAGCAAAGCTCGAAGTAGCGTCCTTGGACCTGGTAATAGTCCATTTGCCAGTCTTCATCGTGCAAGCAAAGCGGGTGGAGATCAAAAGTCTAGCCCAAGTGAAAGTCGATCTAGTTCCGCCAATATGTTCAGGTAAATTTAATTTGGGGAAATTTTTTTTTTGTGTATATGAAATCCATATTAAAAATTATTATTATTATCATTATTGTATAGTGCATTGGGTGGTGAAGGTGGAGATGATGGACATAATGAAAGTCATCAAGAAGAAAATAAATCAGAAGAAAAACAAGATAATAAACAAGAAGATTCTTCTGAAGCAACTTCTACTACTACCACTAGTACTAGTAGTACTCCAGTTGCTACTGATAGTAATACTCCTCAAGAAGATTAATAAAGTGTCCTCCTTCCCTCCTTCCCTCTCTCTTTCTCTCTCTCTTTCTTACTCTCATATATAACATCTTAAAACCGTTTCATCTATAAAAACATCTTTTTTTTTCTTGTTTATTACATAGTCTGTTATTTTTTTTATTATTATTCATTTTTCATCTCGCAATCAATCAAAAAAAAATATATACACCTGACTTCTCTTCCCTCCCCCCGCCAACCACTACCACATGAAAGCCTATTGTTTTTTTAAAAAAAAAATTCCCCTTACACACACACACACACATATATACATTTACACAACCAACAACTTTTTTTTTTAAAAGAAAAAATTATATATATTTAAAATATATTATATACTATTTACAAGCCAAAAAAAAAATACATCTCCTTTATTTCATATATACAATTGTAGAAAAGAAAAAAGGGTTTTCTATAAAGGGGGAGGGGGGAACGCAATGATTATTATTTTTATATAGAAAATACATTATAGAAACTCTGTTTTAATCCATGTAATACAACCTAAAAAAACTAATTTATAATCTCAGAATTCTTCAAGTTAGTCCTACTATGGTAATCAAACTGTGGTACTCTTATTTCTATCCACCCCCCCAAATTTAAATAAAATATTTCCCCCTTTCTTTTTTGTTTTAATTCTCTCTTCTTTTTTTTATTTGATAATAACTTTTTTATTTTTTACTGCTTTTTTATTTATTGTTATTTGTTATTATTATTATAGTTCTTTATTTTATTTTTAAATGACAGAAATCATTAAAGATGGTTATCTTTCTGTTAAAGAAGAAGGTTTGAGAGCATGGATTTGGTCAAAACGTTTTTGTGTTTTACGAGATCAAGCTTTAACTTTTCATCGTAATGAGGTAAAGAAAAATATAATGTTGTTATTATTTGTCTAACTTCCAATTCCGAAAACAAAGGGGATCATCATTTCTATATTTAACTAAAAAGAGAATTTATAAATTTTTATTTTAGCAATCAGGACAATGTGTTGCACTCATCTTTTTAAAAGAAATCACATCAGTAACACGTACTGATCTAAAACAATATTGTATTGAAATTGCAACAAAAGATAAAACATATTATGTAGCATGTAAAAGTGATGATGAACTTTATTCTTGGATGGATGAAATTTATAATGTAAAGTTTTTTTTTTTTTTTTTTTTTTTCTTTTTGCTTTTTCTTTTAATATATTACGCGACGAAGGAAGAGGGTTTAAAAAGGATAATTAAATTTAACAAAATAATCCTTTATATATATGTATATTATAGAGATCTCCTTTAGGTGCTTCAGGTCCAACTAATTTTGTTCATGAAGTTCATGTTGGTTTTGATCCCATTTCTGGTGCATTTACAGTAAATATTTTATATATATATATAGAGAGAGAGAGAGAGAGAAAGAAGGGGAGGAAAATATTCTGTTTTATTGAAGGTGGTACAATTAACACATGAGAAAAATTTATATTTATTTATTTAGGGTTTACCAGATCAATGGACACAACTTTTAAAAGGATCGGCTATTACTGCTGAAGATGCTGCAAAAAATCCTCAAGCTGTTTTAGATGTACTTGAATTTTATACTGAACAAACAAAAAGAGATCAAGATGATTATGATTCTCCTACATCTCCTTCTCCATCCCATTCCACTTCTCGATCAAGTGGAGAACGTTGGGCTGCTATGATGCATGAAAGTAAAAAATCACCTGCTTTACCAACACCTCATCGAGCTGCTCCACCGAGACCTGCTCCACCTCCTCCTTCTGCTTTAAATACAAGAAGACCTCAACCACCTGATATTTCAGAATTATCGATTGGTCAACAACCTAAATCACCTATTTCACCCTCTTCACGTTCTCCTGGTGTAAGTTAATATATATATATATTATAAAAGAAAAATCTAACAATTATATAAATATATATATATAGGGTTATCGAAGTCATCGTGATCCTCCTTCTATTTCTAAACAATCATCATCCAATAAACCCTCTTATCCACGACCTGAACCAAGTAAATCTTATAGTACATCGCATCATCAACATCAACAACAACAACAACAATATCATTCATCTTCTTCTCAACGTACACCCGTACGTACAAGTAGTGCTACAACCTATGATGATTCAAGAATGATGTACGAACGTGAAAAAGAACGTATGATGCGTGAACGTGAAAGAGAAAGAGAATTACGTGCAAGAGAAAGAGAAAAACAATTAATGAGAGAACGTGAAAAAGAAAAAGAACGCGAACGTATGTTACGTGAACGTGAAAAAGCAGCCGCTCAAGTATCTAAACCTAAAAAGAAGGTTGAACAACGTATTAGTACAATGACAGAAGCTCAAATTATGGAAAAATTGCGTAAGTTTTTTTCGGATGGATCCGGATAAACCCCTTTTCCGGGGAATCTTATTATTATTTGTTTATATTTATATTTATTGTTATTTTTTTTTTTTTTTGACAGGCTCGGTTGTCACACGAGGTGATCCGAATGAAATGTATAAACGCATTAAACGTGTTGGTCAGGGGTAAAAAAAAAAAAAAAAAAAATTCAAACTCTTTTTTTTTGTGACATAATCCAGAAATATTTTTCTAAACCCATTTTGTTCTTATTTATAGTGCATCTGGTTCAGTTTATGTGGCTGCATCACTTGCTACAAATCAAAAAGTAGCTATCAAACAAATGGATTTAGCTCATCAACCACGTAAAGAATTGATTGTCAATGAAATTTTAGTCATGAAAGAATCGCATCATCGTAATATTGTTAACTTTTTGGATTCTTTTCTTGTCAAGAATATGGAATTATGGGTTATTATGGAATATATGGAAGGAGGTGCATTAACGGATGTCATTGATAATAATACTATGACTGAACAACAAATTGCTACTGTTTGTCTCGAGGTAAAAAAAAAAAAAAATTGATTGCTATGGTTACTGAGAGAGGAGGTGTGTGGAGGGGGAGGGGGAGAAAGAAATCACTCTAGTGTGTATGTAAAAGGGTATGGAGAAAAGGGAGGGAAGAAAAAAAAAACTAATTTACATATACATATATATAGACAACTGCTGGTCTTCATCATTTACATTCGCGTAATATCATTCATCGTGATATTAAATCAGATAATATCTTATTGAACGCTCACGGTCATGTTAAGATTAGTGATTTTGGTTTTTGTGCTAAACTTACCGATCAAAAGACAAAGCGTGCTACCATGGTTGGTACACCTTATTGGGTATGTAAATCATTATAAACTTCATAAGGGGGGGGAGAGGGGGAGGGAAGGAAATTGGATACATATAAACTAAAACATGATAATAATAATAATAGATGGCACCTGAAGTTGTAAAACAAAAAGAATATGGTGAAAAAGTGGACATTTGGTCACTTGGTATTATGGCTATTGAAATGATTGAAAATGAACCTCCTTATTTGGATGAAGAACCTCTCAAAGCATTATATTTAATTGCTACGAATGGTACACCCACTTTAAAAGCACCTGAAAAATTATCTCGTGAACTCAAAGGCTTTTTAGCTGTATGTCTTTGTGTGGATGTTCGTTCCCGTGCTACTGGAGCAGAACTTTTAGATCACGAATTCTTAAAGAAGGCTGGTCCTCTTGAAATTTTGGCTCCTTTACTCAAGTTCAAATCCAAAGGCCATTAATTAAAATTGAAAAAATTGAAAAGAATCTTTTTTTTTTTTTGTTTCAAAAAACATATCCTTCCGGTCCTCACTGACCCCTTTCCTCCATCTCTCCCCACCTTTATCTACACATATATCTTCTTCTCACTCCTCTTCTTTTTAACATTACTACTATTTGTATTTGACTAACTTTCTTTTATTATTATTATTATTTATATTCACCTTTTTTTTTAAAAAAAAAAAAATTAGTTTCTTTTTTTTTTTTTTGTTACAATATAAGTGATTCTTTTCATATTAATCAAATTTGTATACAATCTATATTATAATTATAAATATAAATATAAATATATATATATATATATATTATTCATAACTATTCATGGGTTTTGTTTTCTTTTAGGATTTATTTAACTGTCGGCTAAACGCTTACTTTGCATATCTGTTTTTTTTATAAATCAAAAAGAGTCAAAATTTCCTGCATCAAGTGGCAAAAAAAAAAGGGCGAATGACGCCGTTTTTTAAAGATGAATGTAATTATTGACCCTGTCAAAAAACGAAAGAAAGAAAAAAACCCTTTTGAATTTCTCCTACACTTCCCCTTATTTGTTTATTTTTGCTCTCTCTCTGTCTCTCTCTCTCTCTCTCTCTCTCTCTATCTCTCGTGCTGTACGGTCCATGATATTATACATGCATTGAGAATAAAAGAGAGAGAGAGAGACAAAATCCGTGCCTTTTTTCTTCTTTTCTATTTTAAAAAAAAAAATCCATATAAACGATCCTCTTTCCTCTCTTTCCTCCTCCTCTCCCTCACCTCAACTAAAAAAAAAAAAAAAAACTCGAATTCTCCTCTTATAAACGTTATTTTTTTTAAAAAAAAAAGAGTCTTTTTTTTTTTTGAAAAAAACGTTCCCTTTCCATCTTCTTTAAACTCACATTTTTATTATTCTTTTTTTTTGGGGGTTGAATGCCTTTAAATACTTTTCGTTTGTATTTTTTAGAAAAAAAACTTATACTTTAATTATGCCTGGTACACACAATTTTATTTTTTAATATAATAGAAAAACAATTATATAAATATCTAAACAATCATATGGTTCTTTTTTATATGTTACGTATATATATGTATAAAGGGGTTATGGATGTAAACTATTTATTATGTCATGATAGTGACAATGAAGAGAATAAACAAGAACAAGAACAACAAGAAAACCCATTACTTTTTCATTCTTATTCTCATTCTTCTTCGTCTTTGTCGTCGTCTTCATCATTATCATCATCACCAGCATCCATTACACCCAACTCTGATCTGATTTTTTCATTACCTTTACCTCCTCAACTAAGTCGTAGCAGTGAATATTTTACTCCACGATCTTCATATCAACAACCCATGACAACGACAAGAAAAAGACGACGTACAGCAAGTGAGACAGCAACAACCAATGTCATGTATGTTCCTATGGATACGTGCCATTATTATTATTCACATCAACCTATATATCAACATCAAACCAGAATACCATGGACACCTTTTGAAGATATATTATTAAATCGTGGATATCATGAAGGATTATCATGGGCAATGATTTCTTCTACTTATTTACCACATCGTTCACGTGGTTGTTGTTGGGGTCGATATAAAACTTTACAAATGAAATTACAACGTCAACAACAAAAAAATCAAGAATAATTTTTTTCATCTAACAATCCAAGAACATGTTCTCCCCCGTCCCCCCGTAAACACATGCAACACTCCTTAAAACTTTTTTTTTTATATTTTTTATTACCATTTTCCGATATTTTACCCTTTTATGGAATATCTTTTTTTTTTATTTTTATGCAGCAGCAGCAGCAGCAGCAGCAAACACTGAATTTTTTTTTATACATATATATATATATATATGTTTATATATATATTTATATACCTTTTTATGTCCCCCTCCCCCGACCTTTTTTTGTTACGTACTCTTTTTATTCAGCTCAAGATTTTATATGCCTTTATTTTAGCCAGCTTTTTTTTAAGACATTTTTAGGGGAAATAATAATAATAATAATAATAATAATAATATGAACCGTGTGGCTTACTACTATTCTTAAAAAACAAATGGTGAAAAAATGATGGAGATTCCCCAAAGACAAGAACACTATGCATTGTTCTGTGTCATAGGATTACTTTATCATTATCCACAATGATGTTTTATAATATAGTTTGATGCGTATAGTAGAGAAGGAAAACACACCTTAAATTTGTATTCTATGAACAAAAATGTAATAACAACTCATAACTATATAAATGCATTCCGATATGTACTTTTATTTATACAAGTTTATATGTATAAACATCATGCATCTCTATGTATGTGTACTATCAAATGCTACTATTGTAACATGAGGCTTAAATTAATTATAGTATCTTGTCTCTTCTTCTTTCCTTTCTCTTACAATAAAGCACGCGTAGTTTCAAGAAAATACAGTACGTAGAAAGTATTGTTGTAACTCATTCATTCATTCATTACTGTTATTATTGTTATTGTTAATAGATAGCTTAAATATATATATATATAAGCACATTGTTAATATTAATTGTTTGTATACACCCACGTGATTAACGCAGGTTATAATGTGAAGTCATTTACTATATATATTATTCTGTATAATATAACCTTTTATCATCGTTATGAAAAAAAAAAAAAAGTAAAGGAACCCCCCCCACACACACACACACACACACTTCATATGTTTTGGTTGTTTTTAAAATTTCCAACTTAGTAATCCCCTTTTCTCCATTTTGTGTGGGGAAATTATTTATTTATTTTTTTTAACAGTAAGTGTTGTCAACAACACTTACAAATTTATTAATACAAGATATATACGTATCATTTACAATATGTAAAATTCTTACTATAATATTATTTGTTTTTTCTATAAAGAACCCACAGTTATAATAATAGCAAAAGGGTATTCTAGCTGTAAAAAAAAAAACATTCAGTGCATATTCTTATTTTGGATAACAAGATACTATATATACATATATTTATATAAAAATAAAAGTAGCTTTGTGCATTACATATTGTTACGTATATGTATAAATATAGTTTTCTCTTCTATGTTCCTATGAATGGACACAATTGTTTTTTTGGTTCTATTTATCTTTATAATTTTATGCCGATGCATGTTTGATACAACTATTCTTGAATAATAAATAATTGTTACATTATTATTATTTGTTGTGTTAAATTGTGATAATAGTAAAAAAAAAAGTAGTAAGAATGAATGTGATGGTGGCATGTCACATAATTTTATTCTTTTATTTTGCTGTCATGTTTATAAATCTTATTCTTTCTGAATGTCTTTTTTTTTTTTATCAATAATAAATACATCCTTCAATTTATTATATGTTTATTTAATTACCATAACATTGTTGTATACGTAACGTATATACATTATTTGACAATATATGTATATATATATATATATAATCGCATTCTAATTCTGCGGCTCTCTCCCTTCCCCCAAGAAATAAAGTTTCGGGGTCCTTATTGCATTACATATGTAAATCATCTCAAGACCCACTATTAAGCCCAGTAATTATGACTTTTTTTTTTTTTGTTGAAAATCATAAAATTCATTGTAAGAATCAAAAAATTAAAAAAGGAAAGATTTTTTTTTTATTTATTTTTAGTGATATCGTCTAGATCAAATGAACATCATGGAAAAAAATATATAATAACTACTGAATCTGTAAGATTCTTTGGGACTGAATACGTAAATTGGAATCCACGGGTAAATATGAACGATATTTGCTTGACGAACTGGCAGGTTCTAAAGCTTGTGTCATCCTTCCCCCCCCCCTCCCTCCCATGACTGTGTTTATTCTTGTTCCAGCTGTGTGTTCTATGGTGTTCCTTTTGATCTTATTATACTTACCCCATCCGGCAAATGAGCATTTGCATAAATTAAATTTTTGACATACTGATATTTTTCATAATAATTTTTGGATAGAAATGGTTTTTTATGTTAGCCTGATAATTTATAATAAAAAAAAGTCACGGAGAACAAAAGATAACATTACGACGCATTTCGTTTTATTCAATAACATTAAGTACAGCAATATAGAAGTAACCAGAGGATATTTATATAGACATATTTGATTATAATGCAGAATCTCATTCCATATTAGAAAAAAAGTGGCAAATCGGACTCTTTTTTTTTTATCAGACATATTATACTACTGTTAATAGGATAAGATCCTGTGTAATATATCTATAGGAATTATAAAATAAGAAAAATAACGATATTATATATAATTCATATTTCATCAGTTTACATATCCATTAACGAGAAGAAGTAGCAATAATTTTGCCACATTCTTGGGTTCTTAATTCTGATTATTATCAATTAGGTGATTAAATGGTACTGTTTGGCCGAATAATAATATCAATAATCACACCACTTTGGAAATAATAAAAGCAAATGTAAAAACACTTGTTATGGTAAATGTTATTAAATTATAATTATTTTGCTACGTACTATATGTATTTAGCGCCCATTTTAAACTAATATGAAAATGTAGGCGGCAGCAGATTGATGTCACTTTTCCAATAATATGTCGTCTCTTAATCGTATCAAAATAACTTATTGTTCACTGTATAAGTGGATATTCCCTGGTAAAAGGATTCTATTCATTTTACTCTACTTATTATTTTTATCAGGGGAAGAAAAAAAAAAGTTACTACGTATGCCTCTAATCTGTTATCATTCGTACGTATTTCAATAATATATTAATACATTATTTAAATAAACAATAGTGTTAAACAATGATCATTTATTAATTTAGTAGAAAACTTTTTTAAGAAATACACCCGTAGGTATCTATATCTAAACCGATTAATGTGGTATTTTTGGTAAGTGTTGGAATTATATATTATAAATATATATAAATATTACTGATTTTTTTTCCCGGTTCCATTCTAAAAGAATTAAGGTTGAAACAAGATCAACAAAAGAATACTTGGTTGACTTTTGTCATTTGGTATGTAAGAAAAGCAGAGCAGGTGAAGCAAAAAGATGAAGGCGACAGCTTTTTTTTTTGTTACATCTATAACATTATATATACTTTGAGTGTAATTATAAATGTCTATTTAATTTACATACAATACATTATTTTAAATATTCAAAAGAACGTATTTCATCTATATTCTACTTCAACGACTGATACGGCGGAAAAACAAGAGTCAATTAATCTAGGTGTGTATATACCAGATAGAGATTGATTACCAGTGTAGAACAATTTTCTTTAATAATCAATACTATTGATGATAGTGTAAGTGTAGTATTATAAATATTTATATGGAGAATTGAGTACCACGCTCTTTCTTATAGATATATTCAAAAAGCATTCATTTTTACAGTACGTACTACTTAATAACTTTAGGCTTAAAGCTGCCGTTACTCTATAATAATTAAAGAAAAAAAAACATATCACATCTGATCAATATAAAACTTAAAAAATAATCATACATGTAACTTGGTTATTCATCCAACTCAAACATTAAAATAAAGAATATTAAGAAACATATTATAATGTTATTTCTTACGATTTATAGTAAAACTCACCTATTATGACTCAAATAGTCTTTTATAAATATATTAAACTTGACAATGATATATCGGTGTTAAATAATAATAGATGATTTACTTAAAAATAATAAGCTGTGCATGACTTTTTTTTTTTTTTTTGACTTTAAGCATATCAAATTCAGTAAATATTTGATTTGCATTGTTCAACATTTCTTTCCTCTTTTAGAAGAGAATTACGCAGACAGATTTACACACAAGTGTCTGCGTATACAAAAAAGTATTTACTTGCGTCTTTCACTTTTTTATCCAATGTGAAATCAAGAAAGAACTGAACTACCAAACTTTTTTTATGTGCTTTCATAATTATACTTTTTAATTATATTATATTATAATTGACAAGAATGCCCAAAAAAAATTACAAAACATAAACAAAGAAAAAAAGAGCGAATAATGAAATTCGTTCTAGAAAGGGAAGAACGATGACAAGAACGACAAGAAGAAAAGGCGAAAAAAAGAAATAAAAGAAGAACAAGGAGAAGAAAAAGAAAAACAAGAAAAAGAAGAGGAAGAAGACAAAGACAAAGACAAAAATAAAAATAAAATTGTTTTTGATTATGCTATATAAAAAAAATAAAAGCATAAGCTTTTTTATAACAAAAGAAGCTTGATTCAAAAAATACGTTATGAATACAGCACTGTAGGAAATGAATGGGTACCAATATCCACCTCTCCAAACTATCGATATTCTATGTACGTATTGTATTACTTTTAACATACACTCCAATACTTACCTCTATTTGACTATAATACTTTACTTTTTTTTTTACTTCTTTTGTTTACTTTTGTCCTTCTAATAATGAAGTATATGTATAATTCATCAATATCATAATTTATAATTTATCACGTATCCCATCAATTAATTCTAGTTTGTCATTCTTAATATACATTGTTTATAAATATAAATGAATGAGTATGTGATATTAGGAAAAGTGCTGAGACGTTATATATACAGTAAGTATTCGCTAAACCGGTGCTCGTTAAACCGGTATTTCGCTAAACCAGTAGTATCTCTTAAATATTTTTTATATACTTAGTAAAATACCGGTAATTCGCTAAACCGGTATCCGGTGAGCTTTCTTAAATATTTACCGGGTTTATAATAGTATTATTCTATCTTATATCATATAATATCAATCTTTTATTAGTAACATTATTGACACGACCTTCCTTTAACGTCATCTAAGATCTTCCCTTTTTTTTCAGATGGCTACTTTGTTTCCATAGAAATTGAAAATACACAAATCATTCTAGCTGTCAAAAGAAACCTTCTCAACACCTTGTTGATAACAGTGTCTCTTTTTCACCAACTTGACACAGATGCTTTTCTTCTTTCTTATCTGGGTATGTATGTATTTTCTTTTTCAACTTTGTCACGTACTTGTTTATTACCATTGAGTACTGTATGTAATTATGTTGTTGATACAATTCATTTTTACTCATTTATTCAATCGCTAACCATGGTCCATATTTTGAACACACTTTGTTGTACATTCACTATTAATCCTGTCTCTGGTTAACTATCACTATTCGATGAATACTGTACACTAATATCATTTTTATCACCAAAATATTAGCTCATAATGGCATAGATACATTATATCAGCTATCATTTTTTTTATCTTATCCGTACAGCTTAGTTGTTTTTTCAGTATATTCTACATATTAGTACCAGCTGCGTTTCAATTCGTTAAACCGGTAATTCGCTAAACCGGTACAAACCCTCACATATATTGAGTACCGGTTTAACGAATACTTACTGTAATAGGAAAACATTAAATGCTTTGAGATGAGAGTGCTGTGATGCTTATTTTTTTTTTGTTTTTTAAAATAAAACTCTTACCTAGTACTTTTGTACTTCTTTGATTTATTTGACGTGCTACTTAATTTTATCTATTACTGTATTAATTATTAATCAATAGAATTTCTGTTTGAGTATATGCTATTACAATTAATGAGAATGCCCTCGTTATTTATTGTGTAAAAACGTTTTGATCCCCTTCTTCCCTGACTGTTTTTCACTGGTTAATTATATTATAAGTGGAGCAATGATATAATACTACTTTTACTTAAGAAAAGCTCTAGAAAGTACAATAAACACTCCAATATATATTTTCTTAAATAGCCATAACAAAAACACACGAGGGACATATATACCATCATATACTTGTAATTCATCGTTTTGGAAAATGACATTAACAGTGAATAGAGTTCTCTTTTTTTTTTTTATATTCATATATTTTCATTAATGAAAAGCTAAAAGAAATAGTCTTATTCTCTCTTAATATAATTAGACTCACCTGGTAGCAGAATTACATTTGATCATGAGTCTTAATAATTCATACGCCCAAAAACAAGGTTCACCCAAAAAAGATAAAAGTTTTTTTTGGTCGTTAGGGTAAAGAATTGAGAGCACGGCCGTGTAGAGTATATCTACACGTTGGTAAACCTTTATTTTATTTTACCCTTGAGTTCGATTCCTTACATTAGTTCAAGTCCAGTGTTATCTGTTTTGCTTATTAAAATATAATTTTATTTGTCTATTTTTGAAAAAAAAAAAAAAAAAAATAGATTGGTAGTAAAGGCACACCACATTTTTGACCTTCAAAGTTGCTCTCTGGTTGACAACCTGCCAAAAATAAAATTTTCATTTTTGATAACTAATCTGTACACATTAGGTGCTCTCGCTTGCACAGATGAGAGCACTTATCATTTTATTGATCACTATGTAAATTACTTTAAGCAAATACATGAAGAAAAAAGATATATATATAGATATATATAGTAATATGCTTAAATTGAAAAAAACTCTCTGCGGTTATGTGCGTTTCCGTTTCCGTTATTGTTATAGTAGTAGTAGTATTTAAAGTATGGAAGAGTTTTAGGTTTTATTTATTTACGTAATGATCCATAATATTATTTTTTTAGTTCGGTTATATTAAGTATGTAATTAAGTAGCTATAACAATGATATATTATATTCCTTTGTATTCCATTATATGCTAATGAATCTGCTTCTATAGTTGTTATTTAATACAAAAAAGAAATATCTTTCTGTTGAAATATCTTAATATTTAGAGCTGTTTTATTAATCGATTCTGTGAATACTCGACGTGAAAGACTTTTTAGTGCATGTAGTGTATAATTGCTTTTCTTTTTAAGTCGATAGCATTTTTCATATACTTGTTTTTTTTTCATCATCAAAAAGCTCAGTTGCTCAGATCTTATTTATCCTGCTCAAGATTATACTTTGATATAAACAAACAAAAACTTATTTTAAAACATGGTTACCTGGTCTGATCTTAATTTTGTTTTTTAATTAATCTCATAAAAAAACACTTGCTCTCAACTATGTATGTATGTGTGTGTGTTTCCTTTTTCAATTGATAGAGTTACATTGTTGAATGAGTACAAATTGTTTCAATACAATGAAACGCAAATTTATTAATCCCATACGTCGAATCGATTAATGATTTTTTATGTATAAATTGTTTTTATTTATTGAAAGATTCAAGGTTAATGTATATATATAGAAATAAGAGAGAACCATAAAGAATAAATAATACGGTATGCTAAAAGATATGTTATTTGAAAACAAAAACATTTAGTTTCTTTAATATATCTTCATATGGCTTTTTTTTGACAATTAGCAAAAATCCAAGTAGATAAATTTGATTTACTTTCTCGTTCTTTTTTTTTCAGTATTTTTTTTTTACGTAAAAAAAAAGTAACAGGTTAAATTAGCATAGTAGTTAATGGTACAACTTTAAAAGAAATGTTTATATATTTTATTATTATAAAAAAAAGAAAATATAGTTATAATCTCGATTATCGAACAAAGTAGGAGGGGGTAAGTTTATGCTATATCTATCATTTACTATATACTATATATAGTAAATATAATAATAATAATAAATCCAAAAAGATCTGTGTACATTTATGTACCACTATACCATTCTTAATTTATTCCTTTGAATTTATTTTTTCCCCCAACAACAACAAAACTAAAAATAATTGGGACTCTTTGTCTTTTCAAAATAAAATAAAGAGATCCTTCATATCATGATTTGATTTACTGCTTTTTATTTTTATTATTATTTATTTTGCATATATACACACATAAAGTTGTAATTTACAACTCACTTTTTTTGGTTTAAGTAACTAAAGAATTCTTTTATGTATTCTATTTGCTTCCTCATATAACTTTAAGGAGAGGAAAACTTTTGCTTTTTATGTCGCTGATATTCAAAAAATCGAGTAATTTACCACGTGTGAAATGATTTATGGGGGGGAGGTTGTGCATGACCAAATAATTCTTTGATTCGAACGTTCGATAATCAATTTTTTTTTTTGATCCTAACAATATTTAGTATATTTAATTGACATATTAATTGATAATAATAATAATAATAATAATAATATTCTATAATATGATATTCTTCAAAATATTTTATTTTCTTTCTATTTTTTCAAAGGCAAAAAAAAAAAAATCTCTTGGTTGGGATGAAAGGGCGTCAAAAGATAAGAAGAAGGTTGGGAGAAAATACAATTTAGATACTTTGGAAAAGAATATTCGAAAAAAAAAATAATTAAAAAAAAAATAATTGCTAGAGATTGGGACATGTATAATAAAAAAACGACTTTGAGAGAAAAAGTGAAGAAGTTTGAAAGATGGAATTAACCACCACAATAGGTAGTTATATAAAAAAAAAAGAAATTAAAATTTTAGGGGATTTGTTGTTACAAATAAAATATAAAATAATAAAAAAAAATTAAATAGCCATGCTAATGATACCGGCAGCAGCAGTACCAAGAGCCATGAATAAAGTGGCGGGAGTAAGAGATGTAGCAGCACTATCACCACCAGCAGCACTACCCTTACCAGCAGTTTCCTTGTAAACATCTTCAGCAGACATATTAGCACAAGCTGCGACAGTAGTCATTTCATATTTGGATTTCAAGAGTGGAACGACAGTATTGATGGCAACATTGACAGTATCATTGACACGATCATGTTCTAATGTGATACCACTAGCAGACTTGCCGAGCCAACCTTTAACAGTTTGTTCAATCGATTGAGCAGTAATGGTAGGATTAGTACCGATTTCCCAATCAAATGTATCATGATCCCAGATAGCAATTTTGAAACCAAGTTTTTCTGTAATATTACGAACACGATCATCCATATCACCTTGAGGCTATAACAATCAATAAACATTTCATTATTATAGTTAGTACATACATATATATATATTATATCTCATAATAGATAACTAATATAAAGTTAAAAAATGAAATAAAATTTTACCGGTCGAACAAGAACAGGGGAAACGCCAATAATCTCCTTAATAGCTTGTTCAGTCCATTTAAGTTCGGCAATAATTTGATCGTTCGTTTGTGTGGTCAATTGTGTGTGAGACCTATAAATATATAATTATTAGAACATTAATTAGTTTCTATGCCGTTCTATTTTTTTTTTTTACCCCTTGGTCACTCTATCAATCGATATTCATATTAGAATAAAAATTTATAAGCGAATTTTTTTTTCTTTACCATGTGTGAATAGCAATTTCGTGACCATCTTCGTGCATTCTCTTAACCATGTCTGGATATTGGATAACCTATTAACAATTCATTATTATTATTATTTTTTTTTTTTTGTATTTTCGTTCGATTAGTTTATCTCTTTTTTTTTTTTGTTATTTTATTGCTATGGAAACAGTAAACAAATAAAAAAAAAATAAGATACTTACATTTCCTCCGATCAAGAAAAATGTAGCTTTCAGATTTTGTTGCTTCAAGAAATCATATAAAGGAGGACTAGCCGGTGTTGGTCCATCATCGAAACTCTATATAATTAAGGAGAGAGAAGCGGGGGGAGAAGGAGAAAAGAGGGGGGAGGGGGAGAAAGGTGGAGAAGAAAAATAGTAATATTCATATACAGATTTAGTGTTTGCTATTATATATATATATATATATATATATGCTTTACTCCTAGTAAAATTAAAAAAAAAAATGAAAGAACAAGCAAACAAACAAATAATAAAGAAATTATTATATTTACCAAACCCCAACGACCTGTTGGACAGGTATAAATATCAGAAGGACGTTTACATTGTGTTGAAGTCCAATGACAATAAGGATCATTACCCGGGGCACCAGGTACACCAACAGGTGCTTTGGGAATAGATGAGTTGTCGAAAGATGAAACCCATTCAGCTTTTGGTGCGGGAACCTGAATAGGTACTGGATAAGCTTCTTTCCATTCAAAGTTACTAGTTGGTGTTTGAAGACCAGCTGCGGCACCGGTAGTAGGTGTCTGTGCATATACTTGTTCGAGTGCAAGTAAAGCGATCAAAAAGGTAGATTTACGCATCGTCTATAAAATTATTCGTTTATGTTTTGTTGTTGAGTGTAAAGAAAGGAGATGAAGAACGAGAAAGAGAAAGGAAAAAAAAAAGAAAAGAAGTCGAGTTACTTTTATATATGTAAAAAAAAAAAAGTAAAAAGAGAGAAAAAGAGAAGGAAAAGGGAAAAAAGGGACAAGTGGTTACATGTTCGAAGATTTGGGTTTGCTCTCTTTATAAACCTGTAACGGAGCAACTAATTTGAGTTTTTTTTTTTAGTTCTCCTTTTTTATTTTTTGCTTGTCCATAAATAAGCAAACAGGGATCAAAAAATAGTAACGCATTACAACTAATAAGTGAAACCATGGAAATGGCAGAAACATAGGAAACCTTCTCTTTTTAGCCAGCCATAATTTGGCATTTTTCCGATTCAGATAACCAATTTTTTTTTTTTTTGTACTTAAAATAAATGATTGCTTAAGTATACCGGGTAACGGATCTTCAATGGACGTGGCTGGACCCAATAGTGGATCCAGGTTGTACAAAAAGTAACAAAAGGATTGGTGCTTAACTTAATTAGGAGAGAATCAAAAGGGAGAAGGGCTTGTTCAGATCTTTTTTTGCCCATTTACATGCATATATACCCACAAATAGATTTTTTCTTTTAGTTAGCTATTTTTTTGATTATGATGCAGTTTTGTTTATAACAGAAAATCTTTTTCACAAAAAAAAAGATATACATATAACAATTTTATTTTAAAGTTTCTATATTATTTCTTTTACTTTTTTTCTGACAACCTTCAGGTTTTTTTTTTTTTTTGCTCTTTCTATATCTTTTTTATTAGTTAACTGTTGGTGAAATAAAATTCCGCCGCGTGTTTTTTTATTTTGTTTGCTGAGAATATGCTCTCTTTTTTTAGTGTGGTATGACAAATGGCTCGGCTCAAAAAGTTGTCGATCCATTTATTCACAAGGCAACAAGTTTAGTAAATCTTATATATATGTGTGTATGTGTCATTTTCAGCCTTCAGCCTTCAGAAAACTTTTTTGTACTTTTTGTACTTTTTTGCTTAAACAGGTATAAACAGTACAAAAATATAACTATTAAAAATATTACACATGATGTTTGTTTACATCATCAGCCACCAAATAAAAAAAAAATGAAGATGATGATACGTAGAGTAAAAGATTATGATATAAATATTTACAGTATAATAAAAACTTTTTTTTAGATTATATATGATACAGAAAAAAAAAAAGATAAAAATAAATGGAATTTCTGCTATCTGTAAATGAACTTTACAGACCATTGATTATTATTGTTGTTTTTATTATCGTTGTTCTTGTTATTGTTGTTGTCACTGTTACGATTTGCATTATACAAAGTCATTTCATCATCTTCTAAACGTGACCTTCGTTGATGATGGGTAGGTAAAGATTGCTGTTGAACATCAAGTTGACGATTTGTTGTATTTCCATATAATCCTCCAGCACCCAAACGTTGCTTTGTATTATGCTCTATGGGTTTTAACATGGCAGGTTCAAAACTATGATTACTACCGTGACTAGTTGCTTGAAGTTGTTCATCTAATTCTTGAGGAGAACATTTTAATGCAGTACAAATTTCATCATAATGGTGTATACCATCCAGATACGGAATAATGTCTGGATGAATAGGAGCTCCAGTATTAATATTTATAATTTTGGAATAGTGACTTTTGTCTGGTAAACCCAAAGGTATAACTTCATTACTATCCACATTAGTTATAATGGGATATTTGTGTACCCGGTAAATCAATCCTTTAATAACTCCAAATGAAATGAAACGACTGTATTAATTGGAAGTTAGTGTTACCCTCAATATAAAATGTGCTTTTTTTTTCTTTTCATTCCTTTTTTTTTATATATATATCGTTCTTTATATTTACCGAACATCGATTGGAAGAGTTGACACTTGATGTTCTTCGATCCAATCCCTTACAGAAGATCCGTATTGCAGACCACAATATAAAGCAAATACACGTGGAAGCGGAGGTGGTGTTACTTCTAAAATAATTATAATAAAAACACACATGGATTTTTTTTTAGTTCCATAGAACTTCTAAATGTTTCTTTATTTTCTTTTTTTTTACCAGGTAATGTAATATATTCTAAACACTCATGAGCTAAACTAGATTTTCCTGGATCCAACATTCGAGTTATTTCTGGTCGAACAGCATAAACATTTGTAAATTGAAAAATATCAGTCATGATGATACAACCATAATATCTAGAAAAACGTAAAATGATATGAAATGAAAAAAAAAAATTTCGATTTTGATTTATGAAAAACTAGTTTATTCAACTCTTTACCCCCTCTCCTCCTTCCCCCAAATGTGTACTCATTCAAGCTTACAATAAATGTTGCATCGTTTTTCGAGCCCAGTCCGGTTTTACATTAGCAAGTTCGGCGATCATTTTAACATGATTAATGCCATTAATATGTGGTACCATCTATTTTAGACAAAAAGAAGATTCTGTCATGTTACTACTCATAATTAATATAATAAACATAAAAAGTTATTATTATAATTATTATTATTACCTTTTGTACTGTTAAATCCCAATTAACAGTCATCATATGATTTAAATCCACTGTACATACAGGAACTTCATAATCATGTACTGTGGGTGGATTCTTATAAGTAGGAAATAATTTCAAATTGATGGTATTGGAAGCATCTAGTGAATTTGAATATTGATATCTTTTATATCCATATACTTTTTTTCTTTCTTAACCAATACTATGAATAAACTTACTGATAGGAATTTGACATTCACAATAACTATTAAGATCTTCATATAATTGTTCAATTACGTTTTGTACTGTACGACTTTCTGAACTTGCATCTTGAGATAAAAAATCACATTCCAACTTTTTATAATAATAATATATGTTATATATTCCCTTGTCCAGACTCAATTCAAAATAAATTTATTTATCTTTCTTTCTCCCTTTTCTTTTTTTTTTTTTACCTCTAAGACTTCCAATACACGGGCCATTTTTCGTACGACAGCTTCATAACTACTCGTTTCTGCGTCACGTTCAAATACAAAACACAAGTTGAACCGAAATTCATTTCGAATAAGTTGATATTTTTCATGGTTATTGATCGCTACAGGACAACCCATAATTTTATATTTATCTGTACTAATAGTAACAAGTCTTTTATAAAGTTGTGGTTTTGGAATGACATAGCCTCGAATAGTTTCAAAGTCGATTAAAGGTTTAATCGGGACATTCATGCCCGATTTTTGTGAGACGACACTTCCTTCAGGAACTTGATGTTTTACAATACTACCCTTAATAACATCAAACACTGCATAAAAAATACCATGAATGCGTGGAAACCCAGGGAAATCCATTTATAAAAAAAAAAAGTAAGAATAATGGGTGGAATGGATAAAGTTCTTATTCTATTACTATTTTTGGGAGTGTGGAATTAAAAAAAAGAAGAGACAAAGAGTAGAATTTAAAGTTTTAGAATCCCGGTTGCTATGTTCATGAAAACCACTTAATATATACACCACTCAGCACATTTTCATCAATAACCTGGGGAGAACCTTATTATTACCATGATGAGATATATATGTATATGCCTAAGTAACTCAATAATGTTTTTAAAATTATATCCAACGGTTTTTTTTTTCTTAGTAAATAAAACTTATCAAATATTTAAAATGTGAATCAATTGAATAATAAATAGACAACATCGATTTTATGTCTGTTGATAACAAGAGCAAAGAAAGAAAGATACTGTGTTGACACGTAAGCTTACAACTGACCTAAAAGCAAAAGGAACGTTTTCAATTATACGTATCATATGATATAAAGCAGTAGTATTCTTCTTTATTCCCAATTTATTACGTAGCGCCGAATTTGCATATCCATGACAACCAATTATCGATTGCTAAAACCCTCTTCGTCAGCCTTGATTTCGATTATATTACCGAAAATTCTCAAAGACAGCAAACATCAGACTTTGCAAGTCTACATATCATTTATTTTCACTTGTTCTTGTGAACTCCCCCATCGTTCATAGACGAGCATTTACCTTGGAAACTTTTACCACAAAAAAACACACGAAAACAAAGATTTATGCACTTCAATTATTTATATGTTTATGTAATATCAATCAACCCTCTTGTAACTATTGTGTGTCACTACTCAATCGAGATAATCCTAAAAATTTATACAGCAGCAAATTTTTAACATAGAAGCTTTCATACTGTTCCAGTCAAAGAAAAGGAAGCAAATACTCTGAACGACTGTCTTTTGTTGAGACAGAAAAAAATCTTCATGCTGTGCCACAGGTAATTTTAAATTATCTGTAAAGTTGTTTGCTTTTCAATTTTAGCTGTAATAATTATCTATAGTAATAATAACCAGGAGCAAAAGGTAGATTTCTTATCTGTAAGTTTTTTTCACATAAAAATTATGGGTATTTGCATAGTTTTTTTTTATATATAAATAATTAGCCACCTCCTATTCTTATTATTAATTTGTAACTTCTGTTGGAGCCTTGTGTGACTTGTGGCAATATATAAAGTTGGATTTTCGTGATATAATGCAATTCATATAAAATAAAATAGAGTCATGTCAGATGATAATACGTAAAAAAAAGTTAATTATCATAAATAGAAATGTTAATAAACTAGTCTTTTTTCAAGGTACAATAATAATATCATGGATAATAAAATTGATTTTCATGCAAAAAAAATAGATATTATGCAAAAAAAAAAAAAAGGTGATCCACATTTTAGATTACATATAATAATTAATGACAAAATTGACAACGATGTTTTAAGTTAGGAATTTTATAATTTGTATTAATATTTTTTGTGTATATATAATCAAATAACATAAAATAAGATAAGCCAAAGATCAGCCGACCTTAAAAACTAACTTCGTCATGTATAGTGTAATGCGTTGGTCCCATGCACACCTTGTTCATAAGGTACCTGAATTAAAATGAAAATGATGATATAAACCACACGGCCCCCCCCTTCTATTATTTTTTATATGCGCAGTGAATTTATTTCTTTCTTTTTTACTCCTTTTTTCTTATTTTTCACTTCACTCTTCTCTCTCTCTCTCTTTTTTTTTATACATATACAACTTGTTATTCTTATTTTTTGCCACTCTATTATCTTCTCATTCATTTTTTGATAACAATATATCATTTACTATATTTTTTTTTGGTTCTTTCTACAATCCCCCCCATTTCAACCAAAAATAAAATAAAATATAAAAATATAAAGAACAATTACAAATGCTTCAATCTCATTCACCATCACCTTCACGTTTCCCTTTTAATACAAATTCTAATGATTCTAAAACAGAAAGCATTGTCAAGGTAATAATAAAATAAAATAAAAAATTCGACAACTATATTTTTTTTGTAACACTTGAAAAAACAACCAACAACGTTTGACTGACTTAATATACCGTAAATATTAGAACTTTTATATCAAAACCGCACAGACCATTATTCAATCACGTCAACAACAACAACAACAACAAAATGAATCTATTGATAACGATGATGGAAAAAAACGAATGAATCGATGGGTAAAAACAAAACACACGTTTCTTTTTTTTTTATTTCTATAACTTTCTCTTTACTTTTTGTTTTTGTCTTTGTATTAATTGATTGAAATATAACGTTTTTTCTTTTATTTTCTATGGTTTTTTCAAATCCGACGGGGTTAAAACAAATTGCATAATATATTTTATGCGTAAAATCTAAAACAACAGTTTAATATGAATACTCGAGAATATCCTGACTCCTTACGGTCAGAGTTAAAATATTGGATTACTAGAGCATTCGTATCTCCTATTACTCAACCGCCACCTTTAATTATTGAAATTTATTTGGATATTTCAAACATTCCTCTTGGAAAACAGCTTGCATTAAAAAATGGTTGGAAAATCATTGATTTAGATTTTATTTCTTCATCTTCTTCTTCAAATATTATTCCAAAGAAACGTATTATTCTTGAAAACTGGATATTGACTTTAAAGTAAAGTATACATATATATTTACTATGATACTTATTATTTATTAGATGTTTTTTTTCGGTTGCTTATCAACTAACTTTTGTGCTTTATTCTTTGTTGTTGTTGGGGGGGGATATTAAAAAAGTCATCCACTTCCCACACAAACTTTGGATCTTGGTAATGTATACAAAAGGTCTATACTTTTTTTTAGAACTTTGTACGCTTTTACTCGGTTATTACCTTTATATCAGAACACTTTCAAAGAACGAACAATGTCAAATGTTACTGCGACAGAGGATCAACAATTTATTATCGATAACATTGGATATCGACTCACATCATCCATCAATAATAAAAAAGAAGATGAAATTAGTTTAGGTATATATTATTAATATAATTGGCTTTTTTTTTTCATTTTATTTATGAACACTCACATCCCATGTACAAATAATAGATGAAGGACCAAATTCAAATACAACAATAACTCAAGATTTAGATAGCATAGTAACACCTTTAGGGTAAGATTTGTTTATTTTTATTTTTATTATTTGTTTACCCAATAAACCTTTGTCGTGACCCAACCCCCTTTTTCCTTCTCTACCTTCCCCTTCTTCATTGGGAAAAAAAACTATAAAAAAAATAGACAAATGATACATTGGAAAGAATCTCACGTATAAACATACACAGTACTTTGGGACTTCAAGTACATTATCGCGCAAACTGTGATTTTATTATTCATGATCCACTTGATATCAATACCATTGGATCCCAACAACAACAACCTGATTCAAGTGCACAATTAATGGACTTGGATTATAACTATTTCACTCCGACAATTGCAAAGTATACGGATAATAATAAAACCATAGATTCAAGTGATGATGATAAAAAAGAAAATGAAATTGGAGATACATTTAAAACGATTACAAAAGCAGTAAATAAAAATCAAACAATAACACAATGGCCACCTATTCCACGTAAATCCGAATCAGCACGTGTAGCAACCACAACAGAAACTACATCTTTATCACGCTATCATCATCAACGACGACAAACTTATAATAATGAACATCGCCCAGCTTCTTCTTCTTCATCTTCATCATCCAGACATACAACACATAATAATGCACATCGACCACGCTCTTTTTCTCTTCGGCCTCTATCTATTAATGATGAGGATAATCTGTTTATTAAATCAGTAGAACCACCGTCCATATCACCTTCTTCATCTTCTCGAGTGCACCATATATCACCATTCAAATCACCTACACTTTCTTCTTCTTCACAACATTCTTCAACATTTTGTAAGTTATACAAATAATTACATTACACGTAACAGATGCTGGAAACAAAAAAAAAAAAGAATAACACCAGTACGAGGAATGAAATTAACAACGAGCTCTCTCTCCTTTTTTTTCTTTTATGTTCCATATAATAGCTTTACGTTCCATGAGAGGTACTGGAGAGGATGATAAAAAAAGTACAAAATCAAATATTACACGTCGATTTTCTTCAAGTTTTGACTACAGACATACAGATCGCTATTATCATAGTGCGCCTTCTGAAGGAAATAATGAAATACAAACTTCGTCGCCATCTTCAAGAACAAGAAGTCGAAGATCATTTTCTGTTGCAAGAAGATCATCCATTGCTTCAGATCAGGTACCCTAAAAAAAACAGTGAATAAATATATATATATATATATATATATTCTCTTTGTTAATAATACAATTACTATATATTAATTAGGATAAAGAACTAGAAGAATTTGTACGATCTCTTAACTTACCACACACACCTGGTTTTCAAAGTAGAATATTAAATGAAGAAGAAACAGAAAACAGCACTTTTAATGACACGTATGGACCATCACTAGATATTTATGCTTCTTATTATCGATCCAAAGTATGTATTATCAAATTTATTTAGGATACGATTCCTTCCCCATGTATTTCACACATATTGATTTTTTTTTACTGAGAGTAGAAGGCGTTAACTCATTTTCAAAATTTACGAGGAGTACATGATTCATTATCACAGTCTTTAGTTTCTTCAAGTACCATTTTATCTTCACCACCACTTGAACAACAATCAAGTACGATAGAATCAATGAAAGAAAATCAGCCATCACGAACGGCACCACATGGTGATCTTGATACTAGTAGTAATAGTAGCTTATTATCTTTATCATTATCTCGAGGATCACCTTTAAGTCGATTATCATATCAACCACGCGCACCATCACCACTTCATACTGAACCTCCAGTTTCACCCATTCATGGGGCAACACCTGTCCGAATTCCTTCCACTCGAACAACAACAGCAACAACAACAAGAACAGTACAGCGACATGATACTAGTAATAATAATAATCCTGCTTTATCTGCTGATGATGGTGATAGTTATAATAGTACTTGTTCTTCAAACGAATACAGTAATAGTGATAATAACCCTTATCCACCATTTATGCAATCTTCTTTCCAACGCACAGGTAATACGCATAATGAATTATCACATAAGCGTCGCTCTTCCATTATTGGTAATAATCATACGAGCGAACAGCAACAACAAAGGAATGCTTTTCTTAAATATAATGAAATCCGCCGAACAGCTCAATTGTCGATTAATACAGAATCACCCAGTAGTAGTAGCGGAGGTCTTGATAAAGATGATGATGCCGATGAGAATGGACAACCCGTATCTCCTATTGTACATGATGAAGATGATGATTCCCTTGTATTCAAGATGAGTGAACTTGGTTTATATGAACACAAATAAATAACGTGAGATAAATTTTATTAGAAAAGACTACTACCCCACTTGTTAAATAATCACCCTTTTTTTTCATTTATCTTCAACTCATATCAACCCCCGTTGCTCCATTCTCTTTTTTTTATTTGTTTTTGCCTTTAAAGTAATATATTATTATTATTATTAACTGTACAAGTGGTTATATATTACTATTATTATTGAAGAATAATTAAAAATAAAATAAGGTTTTGCTATTATTGAATTTTTCTTCTTGCTAAAGCGCGTTGTCTTATTTCTTCTATTTCTTCAGCTCGTCGTTTTCGTTTATCTTGTTCCACTTCCTTTTGTATCTTTTCATCCTCTTCTTGTTGTTTTTCCTTTTCTGCATCATGATCCATTTCCAATACATTCGGTGCATCTTCTCCGTTTAATCGTGTTTTTGGTAATTTTCGTATCCGTTCTCTTCCTTCTCCTGATTTGATCCAATCCCATAAAATTTTACAAACACCTTTCATCACGGCCTTGTTTGTATAAGTAACATGCATATACATGACCCAATCCAGTTCAGAATAACGAATTCGATTCCGATCCAACATATCTGAAAAAGAACAAAGCGGATGAAGATGTAATGCTACTAAAGAAGTTGGAGAACCTGTAAAGTCATTTACTTCAGCTGTCATTCCTTCTGTTAAGTGTTGATCGGGTGAATAATGTGAAAAGACAGCTCGGTTAGCACCTTTGTTGGCAATATTTGTAAAATAACCTGATAAAAAGGATTTGAGAATAGGTACTGGATCGATCTGACGCCCCTTTTCATCAACACCTATCATTATCTTTTTGTTTGTAGATTTTTTGCTGCTTTTGGCTGATAATCGGGGTGCACGTTTAATAGGTAATCGAGTTTTATTTTCCATCACATCCATTAATTGGCGTCGTACATTGGCTGCTGTTTCCAATACTTTGCTATTAATCCAATTCTCTTTACACCAAGTCCTACTTTTATTATGTCGTTTCCACTCATGCCATACATTTAAATAGGTCATATGATCACCTGCGTGATGAGCAAATCGTAGTTTACATTCTTCTGCTTCTATGACAGCTTCTGGCCCACCACGACTTCTTGCTGAAGGTGCTCGAAACAAATCATTCTCGCCAGCAAGAATGCTTGCAATCGTCAATACTTCGTAACTGCATTCATATTCTTCTGCAGAACTGACTAATACTCGAGCCAAAGAAGGTGATAATGGGAAATGACTCATTTTATCACCAAGAGGTGTTAATTTGCCAACATCATCAATGGCTCCCAAAAGATAAAGTTGTTTGAGTGCATTACGTACTAGTTTTTCATCCGGTGGATCAATGAATTCAAAATTGATCACGTCCACAATACCCATTTTTTTCAGTGAAAGGATTGTACCAAGTAAACTACTTCGTTGAATTTCAGGGATGGTATCAGGTAACATGTGATCAAAACTATCAGATGTATAAAGTCTATATGCTTTACCAGGAGCCGTTCTATAGAATGATATAACAATAATAAAGAATGAATTAGATATTCATTATTCTCTCTCTCTTTTTTTTTCCATACATATAATATTATAGTGATTATTACCTGCCAGCACGTCCAGCACGCTGTGTCGCAGCAGCCTGACTAATTTCTGTAACTAAAAGTGCATCCATACCAGTATTTGCATCATATGTTTTTTCCTTGACAAAGCCAGAATCAATCACATACCGAATTCCTGGGATCGTAACTGAAGTCTAATAATCCCACCATCCCCCAAAAAAAAATTTATGTATTTAATAAAATAATTGTATCCACAAATCGATTTTTTGTTTACTTTACCTGTGCTACATTGGTTGCAAATACAATTTTACGAACACCTTTTCTTGAACCTTCAAAAACTGCCTTTTGATCATATGTTTCCAAACTTGCATATAATGGATAAACCATCACTTTTTCTATTTGATCATGATATCGTACTACTTTTTTATAATCTTCATGACGACTTATTTTATTCACACGATCTTGAAAAGCACGACAAGCACGTTCAATATCATTTTGTCCAGTTAAAAAAACCAATACATCCCCAGCTCGTTCTTGTGTATGTACATGCCATGCTGCTTCTACTGCATGATCCACTAAATTGGATTTCAATGCAGATAATCGTTGAGCGTCTTTATAATAAGTAATATCAACAGGAAAAGTACGTCCGGGGATTTCAAAGATAGGACATTCATCAAAAAAATCGGAAAACTTTTCAACATCTAATGTGGCCGACATGATAAGAATTTTAAGATCAGGTCGTAATCGTTGTGTCTTTTTTAATAAGCCGAATAAAACATCGGTTTCTAATGTACGTTCATGTGCTTCATCAATAACAACAACAGAATATTGATTCAAATGAGGATCTTCCGTTGCTTCACGTAATAAAACACCATCTGTCATGTATTTTAATTTGGTATCTGAACTGGTCGTATCATCGAATCGAATTGTATATCCAACAGATGAGCCTAATCGAACACCTTGTTCTTCACTCACGCGTTTCGCAACTATTATATTTATATTATGTACGCATTCGTTAATATCTCTCGATTGGTTAATGTGTAAGAGCACTCAAAATAAGTAAAAAGAAATACTCTACCAGTAATGGCAGCAATACGTCTAATATAACAAGAGAAAATTAGTATATATTATTGTAATTTTAAGATTACATCAATGATCGATGAATTAATAATTTATTTTTTTTACCTTGGTTGAGTAACACCGATTTTTTTCATTTCAGGAATTCCTTCTAATATATATTGAGGAATCTGTGTTGTTTTACCAGAACCTATATAAATTCATATAAACATGTTCAAGGATCAATATATATATATATATATATATCTTTATGCAAACCCAAACCGAAATAAAGAGATTTGTAAAAAAAAAAAAAAAAAAAACTTTACCAGTTTCACCAATTACAACGAGTACACTATATTCTTTAATAGCTTCAATAAGGTCATTTTTATATTCGAAAGTAGGTAAACTTTCTCTTTGTTCAATAATCTTTTCACTAATCTTCATTTTTATGATAAGAGAGAAAAAAAAAAGAGAGGGACGTGAATTAAATTTTTTTGACAGATTAAAATGATTTGTTATTTATTAAAACCTAGGAACAAAACGAAATGATTGTGTTGGAGGTGATGTAGTAGCACCAATACCACCAGATAAGTAATTATTTATTTTTCCAATAGATGATGATATAAGTGGTAAGATAGTACATTGACTGAAAACTCGTACAAAGACATTGAATAATTGTAGTTCAGCCTATAGAAGAAATCAGTTGTATCATTTTGAGCTATATAATTCATCATATTATTTGAACACTGAAATAAAGAAGTAGAAAAAAAAAATATCGCTTACCAACTCAATACCTGGACATAAACTTCTACACAAGATTTAAAAAAAATGGCTTTTTTATTATAATACTACAGGTGTGATATATGTGTGTGTATGTGTATGTGTTTCAAAGAAAATTATTCACCTTCCCCATCCAAAATTAAAATGATCACGTTCATTCAGTTTATTTTTTGTTGCTAAAACTGACATTAGCTCTAGTTTTTCCATGAATCGTTCTGGTTTAAAAATATGAGGTTTTGGAAAAGTATCTGGATCAAAATGAATAGCAATCATGTTGGCAACTATTGTAGTACCTTTTGGAATAATGTTTTCTAATAACACATAAATTGATATCATTAATAAATAGGATTCTGTTTTATTTTTGGATTCATACATATAAATTTACTTTTCTTCACAGTTATAAGATTCAGATAGTAATCACTAATAAGGCTTACCGGATGTACTAGTACGCTCCTTATGTGAAATTTCAGCATAATCCATGAAATTTCAATGGCCGTCAATAAGTTCACTTCACATGCTCTGAATTTTCTTGTTTCTTCGATACGCGTTGCCATGACAACTATTAACGAAGGTAAATAATTGTAACCAAGGTACTATCGCGCTTATATAATATGTGATTATTGACTTTATTATAGTGATAGAAAGTTATCTTAGTAGCTGTGTTAAAAATGAGACTGTACCGACGGTCATTGATTTTGTTAACAAGAACACTGACTTGGTCGTGTCAAATTCGGAACCATCGGACAATCTTCGAATGGTTTGGGGTAGTAGAGTTTCAAACGTTGCTAGGCGCTTGGACATTCATTTGGTAAGAAAAAAAAAATGGTAAAATTTTGTGCTCTTCTTAAAACGTGCTATTTTGTTAGAATACGCTATCGAATGAAACAGAATGGGAAACAATAACGAAAAAGGTGAAGGAACAAGGTAGCCGCAGCAATGAAGTGCCCCCTTCCTCTCCAAATAAATCAAGCTCTAGCAAAAAACGGCCTAAAAGTTCAGTAAGTGTCATATAATACCTTGGGATTGTTGTATGTTGTATAGTAACTTATTAACATCTAAATATTGTGCTTTAGACTTCGAAAACAGATTCCAACCCGTTAACTGAAAAGGCAATTAATAACTTCACTAAAGAATTCGAACTCATGGATTCAGACTTAAAGTGGAAACTTTCTGATGGTACCGTCGTTGAAGATATTCTTCACACATATGGAATCAGTTACGAGTTCGAACAGTAAGTAAAGAAGGATAACGATGGTCTGTGAGTAATATAAACATTATCTAACAAACATCACCTAGCTCAATACATTCATACTGCATTAATGCCAGTGATGAAACTTTAAAAAAGATTTTTTCGAAAGAGCAAATCCGTGATTTAAAAACGACCGGTAACCACAACTTCCCATCCCTCCCCGTTACTATCGAAGCCATGCTCAATGGGTGCGATGAAGTAATTAAAAAATATATCAAGGTGGATGATGAAGAATGCGTACCAGATCAGAAAGCAATTGTCGATGCTGTATATAAAGAAATCACTAAAAATGGCTTTTATGATCCTTATCAACAATTCGATGAAGACTGGTTACAGAAAACAATTTTAGAAATCTTATCCTATTACCGCTGGGATGTCTTGAAGTCAGTTGAAAAGTGGTCCGAAATGGACTTGGTGGTGAGATTGTGGAGTTTATTTGATAAAGCTTTTGATAATTTGCATATGGAAACCAAACGGTAAATATTATAAACGTGACGTTGCTTTGATTTGTGATTAATATAAAAAATGTATAAATATACAGTGATCATACATCAGTATCTATGGACATCTCGCAGAATGAAGATCGCATGGTGTCTGGTGAATATTCTATTCCCACAAAAGCCAATTCATTCCGACCTGATTTAATTTACTTCAAGGATGGTTTAGAATATGGAACAGCAGAATGCGGAAAATCTGGCGATGCAACTGCTAAGAAGAAAATTATTGAAACTCAATTGCACATTCCAAAAATAATGAAGGCCATGTTTCATCGAATAATCAAAAAATGCAAAAATAACAAGTCCCTTGCAAGGAAGATTCGGGTTGTCGCTTTGAGTCAATTTGGTGGGTTCACGTAAAATATTAAAATAGAAAGTGTTTATACTGATTAATTTTTTCTATGTAGGGACATCAATGAAAGTGTACGTAATGGATAATCCTGGTGGATACGTTCTGCGTGTTTTGGAATCTAACGAGTTTGAAGTTGGTTCGATGCCATCCATGATGCAGTGCGGTGTTCTTCCTCTATTGAGATTAGTATTAAAATCAAAGGTAATTAGACACTGGTTTACATAAAAGGAGTACTGGTGAATAGTTTGATTAATCAATCGTTGCTTATTGACTGTGTAGTATATCATAAAACAAACCAACTTGGATGTACAAGGATATTTGACAAACAATGATGATAACAAGGATCCTGACTTTATAAGCAACCAGGACAACAACAATGATGAAATCGCACTGCCACGTCTCTTAAATAACGATGATAAACGACAAAAAAGGTCCCTATGAATCACCAATGTTACCACCATATAACGACTTACAACCTTTATTATCTCTTTGTGGCTTTCATCAATCTTTTAACTCTATCAATTCATTCTCATCAATATCATTATCACTATATGATTTTCATCATTTTTCTTTCATTCTCATCACTTCATTCTGCCAATATCATTTTTACCATGCAACAAATTGTTTAACTCTTTTCTCATTACAGTCAAATATCAATATATCCTACACCCATATCACTTACTTTGTTACATATACATAACTACATTTTTTAATTTCAAATAACTACCATTATTTCCTCGATGTATTACTTTCTCCTCCATTTTTTCTTTTGTAATCTCTATTTCAGGCACTATAATATAACATCACATTTCAGAAACAATCTATAAAGTTTCAAAAAAAACAAAACAAAAAACAAATGAAGCTGGTACCTTTTTTTCAAGTTTTAGCTACGGGACGGGACTAATGTGTGTTTGACACCCTCCCTTGAAATCTCCACATATGTATTTGAACTTTAGTACGTATGTGGTCGTGATGATTACTAGCATTATTGGTCAGCGCGATAAAGCTTCATTTTGAAGTTCCTAAATAATTTAGCAAATGAATTATCATTGTCCATAGATAAATGTTAAGCTTCGAATGTAAAACTTTGAATACTACATATAATATAGTTGTCAAATAGAGTGCAGTAAGGTGGATACTGACTTATGCAGTCAAAATATGAGTTGGACACTTGGAATAAGAATTGACAAAAAAATGTCAGAAATGAAGTTATGAACTTTTTGAGCCGTAATATATCTTGGTTAAATATTATGAAGAGATGTGCTAGAACACCTTTTAGAGAAAAACATTTTCCATGGAGATTTGTCACTTCAAAGTTTTATCAAAATATGATATTTTATCGGGTAACGCCAATATTTCGAGAAAGGGATAAGCAGTGTGTAACGTATAAATGTGGATGGTTTATGGTTGGACAAGGTTCCTGCCGTTGATTGTAGCTCCTGATTTTTACTAGTTGAAATTTATATATTTATTAAGACGAAATTAAGTGAGCACGCGCTGATCTCAGCTTATTGCTCTCGTCAGTTCAGAGAAAAAACAAAGCTCGGTCCTGAAAAGCCTGCTGGTCAGCAGGAAAAAGGGATTAGTTAGGAAGGATAAAATAAAAAGGAGAGGTGCTTATAAATAAAAGGATATTGTAGTGATGTACTAGTAAATAAGTATAAACAAAATAAAGAAGAAATCTGGTGAGTAGTGCATTCAAAGAGGTAATGAGAAGAGGTATTAGTATCAGTTTGCGTTTCTTTTTTTTTATTTATTTTTTATTTTATTTTATATGTATAGATAATTTATGAGGTTACTGG
>JAIWNF010000149.1:0-24022 GCA_025093555.1 Circinella umbellata | reverse complement strand
TATAGTTCTAAACATCTTACTCTTTCTTTTTTAAAAATAAATCTCTTTTTCCCTATCTTTTTTACCTGCTTCCTTTAAAAGGACAGTCAATGTTTTCCAGCCATCTAATGTTTCTAATATATCTGCCGGTACATCACGTTTTGTAGCAACTTGACATACTGTATCAAATTCATTTGGACTCAGGGTATTCAAAGAAGCAATAAACAAAGTACATGGAAATCAGATAAGAGTTTCTTGAGCTGTTCAGGATTAGAAGCATTATTCAAATATTTGGATAAAGTGCCGACATCTTGAGCTTGTCTATTTCAACAGTAAATCCTGGAGAAGCAATGAAAAGCGGATCAGGTTCATGGGGAAAACCGTTGGTTACCTAGATGTTATTCATTGCTGTTTGTTAGCGTACAGTTTCATTATGAAATAAAAAAACAGTAAGAGATTTAACAATGATATTGAATACATTACATTAACCAACAAATATTCAACAGGGAATGTAGGTTTCGCTGATTGTTTGACCACTACATTATATTCATTCTTGAACTTGTAAAATACTTCAGGCACATACCGTTCATGAGATACACTTTCATGAACGCGCATAACTGATGGTTTTCGGCTGGGTTCAATAATGTCCGCATCTTTTAATGCTGTTGCTGTTTCAGATACTTGATATGCCTTGACATCAATATTCCCTTCCAAATCACCGGAAACAACACATGTCAAGAATTTTGATCCATATTTGCCTGTAGCGGAATGTTTACAAGGACTTGGGTGGCGTTTTTGCATTTCGGCAGCAAAGGCACATTCAAGAGAAGATAAAAAGTAGGAATCCACATGTCGCTTTGGAATAACAGTACCCTTTCCGGTGCCATCATCAATCAAATCTGTGAAAAGCATTCCCACAATGGAGAGGCCACATGCTTCTGCTACTTTGTTGACCCTTGTTTGTTCTTCATCCCATGGTAATGCTAATTTGATACCATCCACGTGATCCTCTTGAGGAGGTTCATAAATGGCTTCTACAACGGCTTTGATTCCAAGAGGGACTTCCAAATAGGGTTCATAACGACCATAAAGATATCCAATTCTTTGACAGCCTGTACTACGCCATGAGTTTAAAAATGTATCGATTAATCCAGCAGATGAAAACTCAATATGATCAACCATACGGTAGGTCTATTTTTTTTTCATGATCAGTCAAAGAGGAACACAGACACAGACATCCCAAAAATTATCATTACTCTTTCCCCCCAAATCCTCTTTCCATCCTTCTTTTTATACATACCTGTCTTTGTAAAGTAATTGCACTTGGCTGACACTTTGTACAGATACCTTCTGGCCAAGGAGCATGTCCACCCGTACATGGTACTTTAACTTTATAGTTTGGCTCTTCCAAAGGTGGTAGTTGTTTTAAAACATCTGATGACGGAGCACTTGTTTGTTTAGCAGCACCAATTTGTCGTAAATAAGCATGAAAAGACATGTGCTTAATTTTGTTTTCTTCTAGATATCTTTGATCGTATGGCTTTTATATATATACATAGTCTATTAGCATATGTGTCTCGCCGTATGTTTTACTAAGCTATTATCATTACCTCTAATGGCATACAATAATCGCACATTGCATTATCACCATGACGACAGCTGTATATACAAATTAATCATAATAAAATGTCACAATCCAAATTTAGAGAAAGTTCGTCAATGTGAGAAAGATATGTCCATCCACCTATATCCCTATCATCCACATCCCCCATGATCTCCACAGACACACACTTACAAATCAGTATCTCTTGGTCTCTTAATAAGTCCACGTTGTTTTTCGAGAAAATTATCTACTTCATCCTGTTTTATAGATTGAAGATCATCAATCGGAATATATCCCGAAGAATCTTTAGGTTTCGGTTGTTGTGCAGCTGCGGTAGAAGATGAAGAAGAAGCTTCCTCTGTGGTACTTGTTGATTCAGGAAATGAAACGTAGACAATATCACCATGTCTATATATAAATATATTGCCAACAAGAAAAAAATTAAGAAGATTAATGAAACAGAGAGCTAGTTCTTGTGTGATAGCCATTTAAACCATATTGAATAAGCATTTCTTTTTTCCTTCCTCCAATTTCTACTCAAAGTTTTCCAAATATTAAAGAATAAAACCTTACTTTAATTCAGTAGAACCAATGGTTTTTTCTTTAAGTTGTACAATAGGTGTAGCTGAATCAGGGCTAGGTTGATTACCAACTGCAATCGTATCGGCATTATCAAGTTTCAGAGTTGACGCGATCTTTTGAAGAAGTGAAGAAGGGTTCATTAAGAGGGGTTTTTTTTAGTTATATATTGTTCTGTCCCATAACTACCTCAATATAATATATATACCTTTTCTGCTAAAGAAGCAAAAGTATCGGTTGGCTCGACTTGGATTCGGCTCATACCCTCTTTTGATCGAATTCGAAGAAGCTATAATGAGGTAGAGCGATGAACAGTAAATATATACAATTGATGATAAGAAAGAAGAACGAGTTTTTTTTTTGTTTTGTTGGATAAATAGCATACCATGATTCTTTTCTTTCTCTCTTTTTTATTATTATACTATGAAAACGAAATATATGGAATAGAAATGGAGGAAATGATCAAAAGAAAAGAAAAGAAAGAAATATATTACATATACGCGCGCCTATTCACAATTTTTTTTATATCGGGACAAAATTATATAATGTACGTACACACGTAGACGTTTTAAACCATATTTGAAAATTACATATGAACCCAGCAAATCATGCAAAATAAAAAAAACAGCACAATTTATTTATTTTTTTATCCAATAAAGTTTCTTAATCGATATTCGAATCTAGTTAATGAAACTTGTAAATAACTAATATCTACATCGATTAAACAAGCAGCAAGTTCTAGAAGAGTTCGATACTCTTCCGACATTATTTTAGCCCGATAAATTGCTGTTTTTCTTTTTTGAAATGTAATATCATAAACAGATGGTGAATTACTAATTTGATCTTTAGCCTTCTTTAAATCCAAACAATTCAAAAAGTTCAAGTCTTGAAGTTGTTCTGATGGTAAATAAATCAAATCGAATTGCTTATTGAATTGTTTCCCAGTAGAAGAAACTTCTTTTTTGAATGTGAGACCTATTATTTTTAAAGACATATATGCTTAGAATATGATAATGATATAAAAAGATTATTAATTGCTATTTTACCTTCTTTTTTTGTAAAATTGGCTATTTGAAGCATTCGAACAAGATTTTCAAGAAACGCAATGTTCACTTGAGAATTTTCACCATTCATCGCCATCAACCTAGTAAAACAACAACAATAAATAAATGCTTATAGTCAGTTTCTCTGTTTTCCATACTACTAGCTTTGTTATTATTATTTACCTTTTTCTCTTGATATTTTTACATTGATGTATACTAGATTGTATATTTTTAATAATGGATTCTTTTGATGGTGCTGTTGGTAAAGGTCGATTTTTTTTGCCTTCAGGTCGATCATCCAGATAGTAAAGTATTTTGATAACCATAACCATACATATGACAGCTTGAATATCATCATTTTTATCTTTAGTTTTGAAATATTTGTCATGTTTCACCATACTCTTTTGCATCTTTTGGAGAATTACGCTTGCATGACTTCGAAATGTATCTATTCGTTTGAAGATTAGAAATAAAAAAGATAAAAATGAACGAGATAGTACATGTATAGATATAAATATTTACCTGGTAGACCAAAATGAGGATATAACCGATGAAGTAAACCAGGAACATTCTCATTTGAAAATTTAAGTCCACAATGTTTTTCAAAACAAATTTGATAGCGACGTAAGTCTTTATTCAAGACAGAAATATACGGTATATATTTGAGTGTGTAAATAGTAGCTCGATCGAGACGTCGGACCACTCTGTCTGGTATTTGGTATAGCGTATCCATATAAGGAAGCTGTAATGTTTGACACCATCGACGAATATCAGAAAATAAAACTGGAAGACGTGCCCATTTGAATGTTAAAAATAAAAATATAATGATATGAGCGTATCGTAATTGTGGCCATTCATATATTCCTTCATTGTCATCTTTGTCATTATCATTATAGTCATTATCGTTGCCATCGTTGCCATCGTTACTGTTGTCATGTGCATCCTTTCCTTTTTTCTGTTGATGTCGTTGCTTTTCTTCATTAATATGGTTTTGTACTTCTTTATCAAATGGATCATCGCCATCGAAATCAACACCTAATTCATCTTCCAAAGTTCTTGATGGCATGGGCATTGTTTTCAAAACGTTTCCAGTTATTGACTGTTGTTGTGATTGTTGACTGTGATCAAAGTGATCATCATCTTCAGTATCAAATATATCAAAAGTAATTGATTTTTCACTGCCAATAACATAAATTTCCCATATTGATTGCGCAATTATTTGAATATTTTCTGGAAAACCGAATTCACGAACACAATATTCGACTATTAAATTTAATCCAGTTTGACAGACTTGAACAATGACACTTTCTCGATCCATACCCGTATACCCTAAAAAAAAGTAAGAAAGTCAGATAAAAAATTATGTGTCGTTTAATCAATTAAAACCCTAATTCATTGACCCATATGACTTACGATCATCTTCGTTATCAACATGTTTGAGTCCTTTTACTCGTTTTCGTCTTCTACCGGTATAAATTATTCCATCATCTTGGGTTTGTTCTATCCAACCGAGTAATACGTGACCATTCTTGCATACCATTGTACCGTCAGACTTTTTTTTAAAACGTCTTGTTCCACATCGTTCACAAGGTTCTTTTCTTCTCATGTTCGTTCTTGTTGTTTGTGTGTGTGTGTGTGTGTGTGTGTTGTTGTTGGTGGTATATAGTTACAAATATAAAAAAAGAAAGGGAGAAAAATGTAATATACAAATTATAATGCGCGCTTGTGTGTGCGTGTGCGTGTTATGAATAAAGGTGAAAATAATAATATGAAAGCTTTCTTGTGTATTGTATTTTTAAAAGAGAAAAAAAGTTAATGAATTGAATTGAATTGGAATGAATGAAAAAATAGAATAAAAAATGTACAAAAGTAATAAAATTGTTATTGTTGTAATGGGAAATAAAAAAATTAGTTTTTTCCTTTATTCTCTCGATCTTCTGCTGAAATGGTATAAGCGTTTTCGTCAAGAATTCGATCGAGTTGATATTGAAGATTTTTAACACACGATGCTTCTACAAACAAATGAGTCTCGTCAAGATCTTCGATCACAAAGTTGCCTTTTTTGTTGAGATTGAGAACTATTTGTTTGACCGTCGTATCACACTCCAACAATACACCTTTTACTGCCTTAACCATTAAGAATCGTTAGAGAGATAAAAAAATACTTCTTCTTTTTTTCTTTCGGTGCAGAGAGGAAAAAAAAAAAATATGCAAAATTACTTTTTGGTTCCTGTAATTGGAAACTGGATTATTTTTGTGACTTTGATTGGTCCTTCTCGCTTTTTTTTTTCCCAACTACTTTTTTTTTACTCCTCCACGTTTCTCTTCTCTAAATTCTCTATTACCACACTTTGCTGCGCGTTCTTCGCATAAAAAAACAAAAAAACTTATTATGGTCTCATTGTGGTGGGGTCAAACTCCTTTAGATGAGCTTATTGGTAAAAAAAAATACTTTTTCTTTCAAACTACATATATATATATATGTATGTATGTGTATGTTTCTACATAAAATAACAAAAATATTTATTATTATATTAGAAAAAGCAACGTCGGAACTCTTACCGGCACACCAAGAAGACGTTGCCCTTCAATTTATGATTAGTGATCAAATTCGTAGTAAAAAAGTTAATGCCAAAGATGCTATGCGTTCCTTACATAAACGTCTCCAACATAAAAATCCAAACGTTCAAATGGCAACGTTATCTGTAAGATTTTTTTTTATGTATTAAATACACACGTACATAAAAGGAAAAAAAAGAAAAAGAAAAATTACTCATACATTTATTATTTATATTAGCTCACAGATACTTGTTTGAAAAATGGAGGTGATCAGTTTGTTCGAGAAATAGCTAGTCGTGAGTTTATGGAAGGTATCTCTTCTATAGTACACTCATCGGTATGTTAAAAGAAAAACATAATGTTTATTGTTTTGTTTTGGTTATCGAATAAGATGGATATACCACATGGGAATGGGTAAATAAGAATAAGGATAATAATATATATATATATAGAGTACGGATTATAATGTAAGATTACGTACATTATCAATTCTTCAAACATGGGCTATCGCAGCCAAAAATACTCCATCGCTTAGTTACTTGACCGATACCTATAATCTTTTTCGCGCAGAAGGTGTTTCTTTTCCCGAAGTTCAAGAACCAGTGAATTCATTTTTATTAGAGACCATTGCGGTAATTATGTACTCTATGAATACATTCATAGCAACAAGCAATGGCTTATTGTTTCACTATTAACACTGTTTTATATTTGTATATGACAGCCTCCTGAATGGACGGACTCAGATGTATGTGAACGTTGTAGAACGCCATTTACTCTGACTAATCGTAAGGTATTAAGATTTTATATAGACAAATGATCAAAGGATCTGAGGAAGAGGAGAGAAAAAGGTATTTGTAACAAAATTGAACGAGTAACTGAAAATTTATATGCGGGGTCATGTTACTTATAGCATCATTGTCGAAATTGTGGTGGAACGTTTTGTCAAGAATGTTCTTCAAAATCATTACCTTTACCTCATATGGCAATTGATGAATCTGTTCGAGTATGTTATGGATGTTATATCAAGCTTAAGTTATCGCGTGTTGCTAAGAAAGATGGTCCATTACCACTTTATCCAGGTGCACCACCACAATCCGCCGCAGCGCAAGCAACACCTTCATCGGCTCGCACTCCCACAATACTAAACCATTCACAGCCCGCTACAACTAAGACAACGGCTAATAATAATAATAATAACATTAATGATGATGATACGCAATTTGAAGAAGATTTGAAGAAAGCTCTTGAATTGTCTAAGATAGACGCTGAACAAACTAGTGGATATGGAGGATATAACTCGCCATCACCGTACAATAAGGTGGAAAGCAATAAAACGGCTGAATGGGAACAAACGTCGTCTTTAGTGAACAATAATCAACAACAACATAGTGAAGGTCGAGAGGATGAAGAAGATCCAGAATTAGCTGCCGCGATAGCAGCATCATTAAAAGACATGGAAGACGCACAAAAATCTACTTTTGAATATTATACTAATCAAAAGGCACCAACAATAACAACAACTAAGAATACTCATACAAGTGCAACGACAGGTGTAAAAGGGGATGAACTAACACCTGTAGAAATGGAAAACATTGAGTTATTTTCATTATTGATGCATCGAATCAATGATTCTGGAAACACGATTGGTAATGACAATCAAATTAATCGTCTTTATACTCAAATTGGTACTTTACAACCAAAGTTAGTAAAGAATCTGGATGAAGCGAGTCAAAGATATCGTAAGTACTTATGTATTTATTAAAAATCCAAAAAAAATAATAATATTCATATATTTATTTTACTCATTGCAATCGTACTTAGAAAAATTTGCTGAGTTGCATGAAAAATTGAATATGTCTGTAAAAAAATATGATCAATTACTTCAGCAACGAGTAGCAAATTCTTATAATCGAGGAGCTTTTTCTACAACAGGGACTCAAATTTATGCAGGAGCTCAATACCCTACTACTCCTACTTCACCAATACAACAGCAACCTGTTTCTTCTTTGTACCCAACCATCCAACCTCCTACCAATAATTACCCATCCACATATACCACATCTACTCATAACCGTGCTCCAAATGCACCACCTGTGTCATATCCTTATCAAACCGAACAACCACAACAATACGGCCACGTTGGATCACCAGCACCTCAACAGCAGCAACAATCTGTTCAACCTCCAATTACCCAAAACATTTCTCAACCTCAATATACACATCAACAATCTCAGCAATTTCAACAACCTTATCCGCAGCAGTTATCACAACAACCACAGCAACCCCAACAACCCATGTACCCTTCTGTTCCTAATCATACCCCAACGCCACCTTCATCCCAACCTCAACAACCAGTGCAACAATCAAAACCTATTGAAGAAGCACCTTTGATTGATCTATAATAAATCTACGTACCTTTTTTTTCTCTTATTTTCTACTTTTCTTTATCATATATATCAATACAAATATCCATTTTATATTATATTTTTTGTCTCTTGAATATAAAAACATGTTTATGTATTTTTTTGAACTGTTACATGCTATTCATGTACTAGGAAGTACTCTACAACCTATTGGTATTATTATTATTATTATTGTTATTATTATTTATTGTAAATTAATTATGCTAATGCAGTTGCTACTTTATCTTGCTTCATAAGATGGCCCACAGCCATTTGTCGATATGATTCAAGATCAGGGACTTCAAGTCCACCACTTTAGCAGCATCATCCCATTTCCGGACTTGAACTTTTAATTCAAATAAAGGATCTTCTTCAAACTCTTTCACTTGTTCTGGTGTAAATGGGCCACCCTTGATAAATAAAATATAGTGTATAAATGGGTCAGTCAGTTCGTCAATATTCTACTACGGTATACATTTTATATTATATATATAAATATATATATCCACTGCTATAGCTAAACAATTCAGCAAACACTGATGGTATGATTTATAAAAGTCAATGATGGAGACTTTACCTGATACTTTAAAGATATTTACTAGCGCCACTTAAACTTTCATAGTAACTATGGTCCTTTCCTGTTAGATAACGTTTGACCGGTACATGTGATTCAACTAGTTGAGCCACTTTGTTCGAAAATCCTAGTTTGCGGAGATATTCAGCACCGATACGTTCATGGCCAGTGACTCCAACACTAATGGTTGAATTGGGAGAAGTGGTAGTAGAATTTGTTGGCTCTAGTTCTGCGAGCGCAGAAGTATCACAGATCATTGTTTTTGATCGGCAGATGTTGCAAACTGCCAATATCATGCAAAAGTGCCGCCAATATTGTTTCATTATCTGCCTCTATAGAAATAGTTTAGCTAATAGTATATTTTTTAGTATATATAATATAGATGTAATAAATAATAAAATACGTTACTGGTCTCTAATGCTTGAACAGCAGCTTGAAGACTATGTTCAAGTTGGGAAATTTTTCACCAATATAATCTTGTTTACTGCCATCGATAAGAACTTTGAATACAGTATCACAACTTGATTTGAATTTCAAATTCATTTTTTTGTATATGGATTATAAATATCTTGTTATAATTAGCAAATGAAGGCAACGATATAAAATATTCACTTGATTAATAACATTATAAGGGGAACCCTTATAAGGGGCTTTTTGAACTGGTTCCGCGGAATGCACGTAATTTTCACGATTCAAACTAGGGAATATACAAGCTTTTGTACAATTTACCTGATTTAGTTCTGATGTTATCATTGTACAAATCGTCATCAGCCCCCTGTCTCAATTTCTCAGTGGGGCATTATCATTATCGATTTTCTACCTTTTCTTCTTTTCCATGATGATAATAAGTTTGGACATTCTTCGAGGCCACGTGGATTCTATAATATCTACCTAGTCATCTTTTTTTTTACGTTCCTGAGTAAAAGTTCAGGCCCCCTCTTTTATTCATTTTTTTAAAGGTACGTATCCTGCAAAGATCTGTTATTTCTATGTTGCGCGGGTTCGTGAGAAACAAACTTATGTAATTGTTTACACAACATGAATCGCTTCAAGCGAGCGCTTCCGAGGAACGATGTCTTGATATTTCTTACACTATTTCTTATTTACTGTTTTATTTTCTACGTATATTTTATGATACGTATATAAACTTTTGGAATTTGCTTTTTTTCCCTTTGTTTCTATAGTAAAACAAACAAACTCTATCATTACCAAGTCGATCTATCAGCATTACTACTACTTAACAAAGAACAACCAATTAATCAATTAAGAATGACTAATTCTTCTGTACAGAATACTCAACCCTATGGCTTATCTACCGAACAACTTGAATCTTATAAAGAAAATGGATATTTGTGATCAATGATTTCTTTCTATTCAAGAACATAAACTTAACAAATTATTGTCATGAGCTCCAAAATTGGGGTAAAGAAAAGGGTAAATGGATGCAATATTATGAAACCAATACTGTTTCCGGTGAAAATCAGCTATCCGTACCGAAAATTTTACTCCATTTCATGAAGCCATGTCTGGTTATTAAAAGTCAAAGACTTTTAGATGTTTTGGAAAAGCTTCACAATGAAAAATATATTGTTCAAAGAAAAAGTCAATATAAACTTCCGGTGGTAGAGGTACGTTAAAAAAATTTGTTATTCTTGAAGAAAGAAAATATATATATCTCTTCATGTAATAGCTTACCTAATTGTTATGTAACGACAATGGCTAATAATTATATATAATATAATAGGATTTCCTGCTCATCAAGATGCTCCTGCTTTTGTTCAATTTTGTCAATCTTCTCATATGACTGTTATGTTCACTATTGATCCTACTACTGCTGAAAATGGCTGTCTAGAAGTTGTACCTGGATCACATAAAAACCAATTTGAACGCGGAATTTTACCACAAGAAAAACATGATGGATCTATTGCTGTCGATTGGTGTAATAAACAAGATGGAACCTATTTATTTACAACCTGTATGACGTTCATTACTTTTATTACTAGCAGCAGAGCTGTTGTTGTTCAACTAAATAATGTGTATATAGCGCAATGCTAAGTAAAAAAAAAACCAAAAAGCTAATATACACATGTTCTTTCTTTTCCTTGTTATCACTTCTTCTATTATTTAGGGATCTCTTCTTATTTTTGGTGCTTATCTTGCTCATCGTCTGGTAATAACAATACCAATAATTCTAGAATTGCTGTTTATTTGACTTATAATGCAGCTCGTGAAGGTGATATGCGTGATCACTATTATGCTGAAAAACGAAAACTTTTTCCCCATCGTATGAACGTGAAGAGGGAAAGACTATAGTAAGTTATTGTGTTCTCTATACTTATTGTGTTCATTACTTGACTTATTATATAACATTAATTTGTTTATTAGGTGAAGGGGCTGTTATTTACAATCTTGCTACCCCAATCAAATCATAATTTTATTAAATCATATGATTTTTGTATGTCACTATGTTATTATACAACTTTTCTATCTATCCGTCACACCCACACTTTTTTTATTAATATTTTACAGTATTTCTTTCAATAAAATATACAACCTCTTTTATATATAATTGTATCATACACGGTAGATATATTGATATTTTCTTCTTCTATATTATTAGCATTCAAGCGTTATTTAATTACGTATACAATATGATATATAATAACCGCCAAGCGATAATAATAAATAGTACATAAATGAGAACATTGCTTTTTGATACGTATCGATATAATACGTGCGTAGTTGAATTGAGGAACGCTGACAATATCTTCTCATTTATTATAGTTTTATACAAAGAAAAAAACTTCTAACACTTATTATTGTACTAGTATAATTATATAATCATATGTATTTTTTGTTGATTCTTGATAAGGATACGTATAGTGCCGTTAAATAAAACATTATAATTTATACTACAAAAAGTCTCTGTTTGCTTAAATTTGTACCCAATTTAAATGTCTTGAAGGGGGGGGGTTAAAAAAAAAACTCAATTTATTTATTATAATGATCGGGATTCCTTTTTCTTTGGATATTATATCTGATATATGATGATAAACAAAAACAAAAAGGAGTCTGATAGGTATAAGAATATAAGACACGTCATATGACTTGGGTTACTTGAAATAAGAAATGACCCGGGGGTGTTACATACCGGGAAATAGAATTGATAATAGATTACAATGGTAAATTGATTAAACTACATGAAGGCCAGTTTCTGATCATTCTTTTAACATTTCTCGATAGTTTTTGTTTTCTCAATTCATTTTCTAAAAGCTTTAACAAAGTCCCAAATGATTTACGTTTCCGATTGAGAATTTTGCAAAAAGCGTATAGGAATAAAATACGTATACTGGAATGATTCAAGTATGGTGATAGCCTTGATGATGTTTCTTTTTGTGCCTGTAATAAAGTTTCTATATATATGTATATATCAGTTTCTTTTTTTTATTGTATGATACATAAAATACTAATTGGAGAAACTGTTTATATATACATATATATAGAAACTTTATTACAGGCACAAAAAGAAACATCATCAAGGCTATCACCATACTTGAATCATTCCAGTATACGTATTTTATTCCTATACGCTTTTTGCAAAATTCTCAATCGGAAACGTAAATCATTTGGGACTTTGTTAAAGCTTTTAGAAAATGAATTGAGAAAACAAAAACTATCGAGAAATGTTAAAAGAATGATCAGAAACTGGCCTTCATGTAGTTTAATCAATTTACCATTGTAATCTATTATCAATTCTATTTCCCGGTATGTAACACCCCCGGGTCATTTCTTATTTCAAGTAACCCAAGTCATATGACGTGTCTTATATTCTTATACCTATCAGACTCCTTTTTGTTTTTGTTTATCATCATATATCAGATATAATATCCAAAGAAAAAGGAATCCCGATCATTATAATAAATAAATTGAGTTTTTTTTTTAACCCCCCCCCTTCAAGACATTTAAATTGGGTACAAATTTAAGCAAACAGAGACTTTTTGTAGTATAAATTATAATGTTTTATTTAACGGCACTATACGTATCCTTATCAAGAATCAACAAAAAATACATATGATTATATAATTATACTAGTACAATAATAAGTGTTAGAAGTTTTTTTCTTTGTATAAAACTATAATAAATGAGAAGATATTGTCAGCGTTCCTCAATTCAACTACGCACGTATTATATCGATACGTATCAAAAAGCAATGTTCTCATTTATGTACTATTTATTATTATCGCTTGGCGGTTATTATATATCATATTGTATACGTAATTAAATAACGCTTGAATGCTAATAATATAGAAGAAGAAAATATCAATATATCTACCGTGTATGATACAATTATATATAAAAGAGGTTGTATATTTTATTGAAAGAAATACTGTAAAATATTAATAAAAAAAGTGTGGGTGTGACGGATAGATAGAAAAGTTGTATAATAACATAGTGACATACAAAAATCATATGATTTAATAAAATTATGATTTGATTGGGGTAGCAAGATTGTAAATAACAGCCCCTTCACCTAATAAACAAATTAATGTTATATAATAAGTCAAGTAATGAACACAATAAGTATAGAGAACACAGTAACTTACTATAATCTTTTCCCTCTTCACGTTCATACGATGGTGGAAAAAGTTTTCGTTTTTCAGCATAATAATGATCACGCATATCACCTTCACGAGCTGCATTATAAGTCAAATAAACAGCAATTCTAGAATTATTGGTATTGTTATTACCAGACCGATGAGCAAGATAAGCACCAAAAATAAGAACAGATCCCTAAATAATAGAGAAGAAGATGATAACAAAGGAAAAGAAAGAACATGTGTATATTAGCTTTTTGGTTTTTTTTTAACTTAGCATTGCGCTATATACACATTATTCAGTTGAACAACAACAGCTCTGCTGCTAGTAATAAAAGTAATGAACGTCATACAGGTTGTAAATAAACAGGCTTCCATTCTTGTTTATTACACCAATCAACAGCAATAGATCCATCATGTTTTTCTTGTGGTAAAATTCCGCGTTCAAATTGGTTTTTATGTGATCCAGGTACAACTTCTAGACAGCCATTTTCGGCAGTAGTAGGATCAATAGTGAACATAACAGTCATATGGGAAGATTGACCAAATTGAACAAAAGCAGGGGCATCTTGATGAGCAGGAAATCCTATTAGTATTATATATAATTATTAGCCACTGTCGTTACATAACAATTGGATAAACTATTACATGAAGAGATATATGATATTTTCTTCTTTCAAGAATAACGAATTTTTTTAACGTACCTCCACCACCAGGAAGTTTATAATTGACTTTTTCTTTGAACAATACATATTTTTCATTGTGAAGCTTTTCCAAAACATCTAAAAGTCTTTGGCTTTTGACATAACCAGACATGGCTTCATGAAATGGAGTAAAATTTTCGGTACGGCATAGCTGATTTTCACCGGAAATAGTATTGGTTTCATAATATTGCATCCATTTGCCCTTTTCTTTACCCCAATTTTGGAACTCATGACAATAATTTGTTAGAGCTTGATGTTCTTGAATAGAAAAGAAATCATTGATCACCAAATATCCATTTTCTTTATAAGATTCAAGTTGTTCGGTAGATAAGCCATAGGGTTGAGTATTCTGCACAGAAGAATTAGTCATTCTTAATTGATTGATTGGCTTGTTCTTTGTTAAGTAGTAGTAATGCTGATAGATCGACTTGGTAATGGATAGAGTTTGTTTGTTCTACTATAGAAACAAAGGGAAAAAAAAGAGCAAATTCCAAAAGTTTATATACGTATCATGTAAAATATACGTAGAAAATAAAAATCAGTAAATAAGTAAGTAGTGTAAGAGAATATCAAAACATCGTTCCTCGGAAGCGCTCGCTTGAAGCGATTCATGTTGTGTAAACAATTACATAGGTTTGTTTTCTCACGAACCCGCGCAACATAAAATAGCAGATCTGTTGCAGGATACGTACCTTTTAAAAAAATGAATAAAAAAAGAGGGGCCTGGAACTTTTACGTACTTAGGAACGTAAAAAAAAAGATGACTAGGTAAATATTATATGATTCCACGTGGCCTCGAAGGGTGTCCAAACTTATTATCATCATGCGAAAAAGAAGAAAAAGGTAGAAAATCGATAATGGTAATGCCCCACTGAGAAATTGAGACAGGGGCTGATGACGATTTGTACAATGATAACATCAGAACTAAATCAGGTATAATTGTACAAAAGCTTGTATATTCCCTTATTTGATTACGTGAAAATTACGGATCATTCCGCGGAATTAGATCAAAAAGCCCCTTATAAGGGTTTCCCCGAATTATTTTTCTTTTTTTTGTCCTTTTAATGTTATTAATCAAGTGAATATTTTATATCATTGCCTTCATTTGTTAATTATAACAAGATATTTATAATCCATATACAAAAAAGAATGAATTTTGAAATCTCGAATCAAGTTGTGGATACTGTATTCAAAGTTCTTATCGATGGCAGTAAACAAGATTATATTGGTGAAAACATTTCCCAACTTGAACATAGTCTTCAAGCCGCTGCTCAAGCATTAGAGACCAGTACCGTATTTTATTATTTATTACCATTGTTAACTATATGATACGTATATATTACTAAAAAAAACTATACTATTACGCTATAACTATTTCTATAGAGGCAGACGATGAAACAATATTGGCGGCACTTTTGCATGATATTGGCCAGTTTGCAACATCTGCCGATCAAAAACAAATGATCTGTGATACTTCTGCGCTCGCAGAACTAGATCCAACAAATTCTACTACCACTTCTCCCAATTCAACCATTAGTGTTGGAGTCACTGGCCATGAACGTATCGGTGCTGAATATCTCCGCAAACTAGGATTTTCGAACAAAGTGGCTCAACTAGTTGAGTCACATGTACCGGTCAAACGTTATCTAACAGGAAAGGACCATAGTTACTATGAAAGTTTAAGTGGCGCTAGTAAACTATCTTTAAAGTATCAGGTAAAGTCTCCATCATTGACTTTTATAAATCATACCATCAGTGCTGGAATTTGTTTAGCTATAGCAGTGGATATATATATATATATATAATATAAATGTATACTGTAGTAGAATATGAGACGAACTGACTGACCCATTTATACACTATTTTATTTATCAAGGGTGGCCCATTTACACCAGAACAAGTGAAAGAGTTTGAAGAAGATCCTTTATTTGAATTAAAAGTTCAAGTCCGGAAATGGGATGATGCTGCTAAAGTGGTTGGTCTTGAAGTACCTGATCTTGAATCATATCGACAAATGGCTGTGGACCATCTTATGAACAAAAGATAAAGTAGCAGCTAATTAGCATAATTAATTACAATAAATAATAATAAGTTGTAGAGTATTTCCTAGTACATGAATAACATGTGACAGTTTAAAAAAAATACATAAGCACGTTTTTATATTCAAGAGACAAAAAACATAATATAAAATGGATATTTGTATTGATATATATGATAAAGAAAAGTAGAAAAGAGAAAAAAATAGGTACGTAGATTTATTATAGATCAATCAAAGGTGCTTCTTCAATAGGTTTTGATTGTTGGACTGGTTGCTGAGGTTGGGATGAAGGAGGTGTTGGGGTATGATTAGGAACAGAAGGGTACATGGGTTGTTGGGGTTGCTGTGGTTTGGGTTGTTTGTGATAACTGCTGCGGATAAGGTTGTTGAAATTGCTGAGATTGTTGATGTGTATATTGAGGTTGAGAAATGTTTTGGGTAATTGGAGGTTGAACAGATTGTTGCTGCTGTTGAGGTGCTGGTGATCCAACGTGGCCGTTGTGGTTGTTCGGTTTGATAAGGATATGACACAGGTGGTGCATTTGGAGCACGGTTATGAGTAGATGTGGTATATGTGGATGGGTAATTATTGGTAGGAGGTTGGATGGTTGGGTACAAAGAAGAAACAGGTTGCTGTTGTATTGGTGAAGTAGGAGTAGTAGGGTATTGAGCTCCTGCATAAATTTGAGTCCCTGTTGTAGAAAAAGCTCCTCGATTATAAGAATTTGCTACTCGTTGCTGAAGTAATTGATCATATTTTTTTTACAGACATATTCAATTTTTCATGCAACTCAGCAAATTTTTCTAAGTACGATTGCAATGAGTAAAATAAATATATGAATATTTTTTTTTTTGGATTTTTAATAAATACATAAGTACTTACGATATCTTTGACTCGCTTCATCCAGATTCTTTACTAACTTTGGTTGTAAAGTACCAATTTGAGTATAAAGACGATTAATTTGATTGTCATTACCAATCGTGTTTCCAGAATCATTGATTCGATGCATCAATAATGAAAATAACTCAATGTTTTCCATTTCTACAGGTGTTAGTTCATCCCCTTTTACACCTGTCGTTGCACTTGTATGAGTATTCTTTGTTGTTTATTGTTGGTGCCTTTTGATTAGTATAATATTCAAAAGTAGATTTTTGTGCGTCTTCCATGTCTTTTAATGATGCTGCTATCGCGGCAGCTAATTCTGGATCTTCTTCATCCTCTCGACCTTCACTATGTTGTTGTTGATTATTGTTCACTAAAGACGACGTTTGTTCCCATTCAGCCGTTTTATTGCTTTCCACCTTATTGTACGGTGATGGCGAGTTATATCCTCCATATCCACTAGTTTGTTCAGCGTCTATCTTAGACAATTCAAGAGCTTTCTTCAAATCTTCTTCAAATTGCGTATCATCATCATTAATGTTATTATTATTATTATTAGCCGTTGTCTTAGTTGTAGCGGGCTGTGAATGGTTTAGTATTGTGGGAGTGCGAGCCGATGAAGGTGTTGCTTGCGCTGCGGCGGATTGTGGTGGTGCACCTGGATAAAGTGGTAATGGACCATCTTTCTTAGCAACACGCGATAACTTAAGCTTGATATAACATCCATAACATACTCGAACAGATTCATCAATTGCCATATGAGGTAAAGGTAATGATTTTGAAGAACATTCTTGACAAAACGTTCCACCACAATTTCGACAATGATGCTATAAGTAACATGACCCCGCATATAAATTTTCAGTTACTCGTTCAATTTTGTTACAAATACCTTTTTCTCTCCTCTTCCTCAGATCCTTTGATCATTTGTCTATATAAAATCTTAATACCTTACGATTAGTCAGAGTAAATGGCGTTCTACAACGTTCACATACATCTGAGTCCGTCCATTCAGGAGGCTGTCATATACAAATATAAACAGTGTTAATAGTGAAACAATAAGCCATTGCTTGTTGCTATGAATGTATTCATAGAGTACATAATTACCGCAATGGTCTCTAATAAAAATGAATTCACTGGTTCTTGAACTTCGGGAAAAGAAACACCTTCTGCGCGAAAAAGATTATAGGTATCGGTCAAGTAACTAAGCGATGGAGTATTTTTGGCTGCGATAGCCCATGTTTGAAGAATTGATAATGTACGTAATCTTTATAATCCGTACTCTATATTATATATATTATTATCCTTATTCTTATTTACCCATTCCCATGTGGTATATCCATCTTATTCGATAACCAAAACAAAACAATAAACATTATGTTTTTCTTTTAACATACCGATGAGTGTACTATAGAAGAGATACCTTCCATAAACTCACGACTAGCTATTTCTCGAACAAACTGATCACCTCCATTTTTCAAACAAGTATCTGTGAGCTAATATAATAATAATGTATGAGTAATTTTTCTTTTTCTTTTTTTCCTTTTATGTACGTGTGTATTTAATACATAAAAAAAAATCTTACAGATAACGTTGCCATTTGAACGTTTGGATTTTTATGTTGGAGACGTTTATGTAAGGAACGCATAGCATCTTTGGCATTAACTTTTTACTACGAATTTGATCACTAATCATAAATTGAAGGGCAACGTCTTCTTGGTGTGCCGGTAAGAGTTCCGACGTTGCTTTTTCTAATATAATAATATTTTTTTTTATGTAGAAACATACACATACATACATATATATATATATGTAGTTTGAAAGAAAAAGTATTTTTTTTTACCAATAAGCTCATCTAAAGGAGTTTGACCCCACCACAATGAGACCATAATAAGTTTTTTTGTTTTTTATGCGAAGAACGCGCAGCAAAGTGTGGTAATAGAGAATTTAGAGAAGAGAAACGTGGAGGAGTAAAAAAAAAGTAGTTGGGAAAAAAAAAAGCGAGAAGGACCAATCAAAGTCACAAAAATAATCCAGTTTCCAATTACAGGAACCAAAAAGTAATTTTGCATTTTTTTTTTTTTCCTCTCTGCACCGAAAGAAAAAAGAAGAAGTATTTTTTTATCTCTCTAACGATTCTTAATGGTTAAGGCAGTAAAAGGTGTATTGTTGGAGTGTGATACGACGGTCAAACAAATAGTTCTCAATCTCAACAAAAAAGGCAACTTTGTGATCGAAGATCTTGACGAGACTCATTTGTTTGTAGAAGCATCGTGTGTTAAAAATCTTCAATATCAACTCGATCGAATTCTTGACGAAAACGCTTATACCATTTCAGCAGAAGATCGAGAGAATAAAGGAAAAAACTAATTTTTTTATTTCCCATTACAACAATAACAATTTTATTACTTTTGTACATTTTTTATTCTATTTTTTCATTCATTCCAATTCAATTCAATTCATTAACTTTTTTCTCTTTTAAAAATACAATACACAAGAAAGCTTTCATTATTATTTTCACCTTTATTCATAACACGCACACGCACACACAAGCGCGCATTATAATTTGTATATTACATTTTTCTCCCTTTCTTTTTTATATTTGTAACTATATACCACCAACAACAACACACACACACACACACACACAAACAACAGAACGAACATGAGAAGAAAAGAACCTTGTGAACGATGTGGAACAAGACGTTTTAAAAAAAAGTCTGACGGTACAATGGTATGCAAGAATGGTCACGTATTACTCGGTTGGATAGAACAAACCCAAGATGATGGAATAATTTATACCGGTAGAAGACGAAACGAGTAAAAGGACTCAAACATGTTGATAACGAAGATGATCGTAAGTCATATGGGTCAATGAATTAGGGTTTTAATTGATTAAACGACACATAATTTTTTATCTGACTTTCTTACTTTTTTTTAGGGTATACGGGTATGGATCGAGAAAGTGTCATTGTTCAAGTCTGTCAAACTGGATTAAATTTAATAGTCGAATATTGTGTTCGTGAATTCGGTTTTCCAGAAAATATTCAAATAATTGCGCAATCAATATGGGAAATTTATGTTATTGGCAGTGAAAAATCAATTACTTTTGATATATTTGATACTGAAGATGATGATCACTTTGATCACAGTCAACAATCACAACAACAGTCAATAACTGGAAACGTTTTGAAAACAATGCCCATGCCATCAAGAACTTTGGAAGATGAATTAGGTGTTGATTTCGATGGCGATGATCCATTTGATAAAGAAGTACAAAACCATATTAATGAAGAAAAGCAACGACATCAACAGAAAAAAGGAAAGGATGCACATGACAACAGTAACGATGGCAACGATGGCAACGATAATGACTATAATGATAATGACAAAGATGACAATGAAGGAATATATGAATGGCCACAATTACGATACGCTCATATCATTATATTTTTATTTTTAACATTCAAATGGCACGTCTTCCAGTTTTATTTTCTGATATTCGTCGATGGTGTCAAACATTACAGCTTCCTTATATGGATACGCTATACCAAATACCAGACAGAGTGGTCCGACGTCTCGATCGAGCTACTATTTACACACTCAAATATATACCGTATATTTCTGTCTTGAATAAAGACTTACGTCGCTATCAAATTTGTTTTGAAAAACATTGTGGACTTAAATTTTCAAATGAGAATGTTCCTGGTTTACTTCATCGGTTATATCCTCATTTTGGTCTACCAGGTAAATATTTATATCTATACATGTACTATCTCGTTCATTTTTATCTTTTTTATTTCTAATCTTCAAACGAATAGATACATTTCGAAGTCATGCAAGCGTTTCTCCAAAAGATGCAAAAGAGTATGGTGAAACATGACAAATATTTCAAAAACTAAAGATAAAAATGATGATATTCAAGCTGTCATATGTATGGTTATGGTTATCAAAATACTTACTATCTGGATGATCGACCTGAAGGCAAAAAAATCGACCTTTACCAACAGCACCATCAAAAGAATCCATTATTAAAAATATACAATCTAGTATACATCAATGTAAAAATATCAAGAGAAAAAGGTAAATAATAACAAAGCTAGTAGTATGGAAAACAGAGAAACTGACTATAAGCATTTATTTATTGTTGTTGTTTTACTAGGTTGATGGCGATGAATGGTGAAATTCTCAAGTGAACATTGCGTTTCTTGAAAATCTTGTTCGAATGCTTCAAATAGCCAATTTTACAAAAAAAGAAGGTAAAATAGCAATTAATAATCTTTTTATATCATTATCATATTCTAAGCATATATGTCTTTAAAAATAATAGGTCTCACATTCAAAAAAGAAGTTTCTTCTACTGGGAAACAATTCAATAAGCAATTCGATTTGATTTATTTACCATCAGAACAACTTCAAGACTTGAACTTTTTGAATTGTTTGGATTTAAAGAAGGCTAAAGATCAAATTAGTAATTCACCATCTGTTTATGATATTACATTTCAAAAAAAGAAAAACAGCAATTTATCGGGCTAAAATAATGTCGGAAGAGTATCGAACTCTTCTAGAACTTGCTGCTTGTTTAATCGATGTAGATATTAGTTATTTACAAGTTTCATTAACTAGATTCGAATATCGATTAAGAAACTTTATTGGATAAAAAAATAAATAAATTGTGCTGTTTTTTTTATTTTGCATGATTTGCTGGGTTCATATGTAATTTTCAAATATGGTTTAAAACGTCTACGTGTGTACGTACATTATATAATTTTGTCCCGATATAAAAAAAATTGTGAATAGGCGCGCGTATATGTAATATATTTCTTTCTTTTCTTTTCTTTTGATCATTTCCTCCATTTCTATTCCATATATTTCGTTTTCATAGTATAATAATAAAAAAGAGAGAAAGAAAAGAATCATGGTATGCTATTTATCCAACAAAACAAAAAAAAACTCGTTCTTCTTTCTTATCATCAATTGTATATTTTACTGTTCATCGCTCTACCTCATTATAGCTTCTTCGAATTCGATCAAAAGAGGGTATGAGCCGAATCCAAGTCGAGCCAACCGATACTTTTGCTTCTTTAGCAGAAAAGGTATATATTATATTGAGGTAGTTATGGGACAGAACAATATATAACTAAAAAAACCCCTCTTAATGAACCCTTCTTCACTTCTTCAAAAGATCGCGTCAACTCTGAAACTTGATAATGCCGATACGATTGCAGTTGGTAATCAACCTAGCCCTGATTCAGCTACACCTATTGTACAACTTAAAGAAAAAACCATTGGTTCTACTGAATTAAAGTAAGGTTTTATTCTTTAATATTTGGAAAACTTTGAGTAGAAATTGGAGGAAGGAAAAAAGAAATGCTTATTCAATATGGTTTAAATGGCTATCACACAAGAACTAGCTCTCTGTTTCATTAATCTTCTTTTTTTTTCTTGTTGGCAATATATTTATATATAGACATGGTGATATTGTCTACGTTTCATTTCCTGAATCAACAAGTACCACAGAGGAAGCTCTTCTTCATCTTCTACCGCAGCTGCACAACAACCGAAACCTAAAGATTCTTCGGGATATATTCCGATTGATGATCTTCAATCTATAAAACAGGATGAAGTAGATAATTTTCTCGAAAAACAACGTGGACTTATTAAGAGACCAAGAGATACTGATTTGTAAGTGTGTGTCTGTGGAGATCATGGGGGATGTGGATGATAGGGATATAGGTGGATGGACATATCTTTCTCACATTGACGAACTTTCTCTAAATTTGGATTGTGACATTTTATTATGATTATTTGTATATACAGCTGTCGTCATGGTGATAATGCAATGTGCGATTATTGTATGCCATTAGAGGTAATGATAATAGCTTAGTAAAACATACGGCGAGACACATATGCTAATAGACTATGTATATATATAAAAGCCATACGATCAAAGATATCTAGAAGAAAACAAAATTAAGCACATGTCTTTTCATGCTTATTTACGACAAATTGGTGCTGCTAAACAAACAAGTGCTCCGTCATCAGATGTTTTAAAACAACTACCACCTTTGGAAGAGCCAAACTATAAAGTTAAAGTACCATGTACGGGTGGACATGCTCCTTGGCCAGAAGGTATCTGTACAAAGTGTCAGCCAAGTGCAATTACTTTACAAAGACAGGTATGTATAAAAGAAGGATGGAAAGAGGTTTGGGGGGAAAGAGTAATGATAATTTTTGGGATGTCTGTGTCTGTGTTCCTCTTTGACTGATCATGAAAAAAAATAGACCTACCGTATGGTTGATCATATTGAGTTTTCATCTGCTGGATTAATCGATACATTTTTAAACTCATGGCGTAGTACAGGCTGTCAAAGAATTGGATATCTTTATGGTCGTTATGAACCCTTTGGAAGCCCCTTTGGAATCAAAGCCGTTGTAGAAGCCATTTATGAACCTCCTCAAGAGGATCACGTGGATGGTATCAATTAGCATTACCATGGGATGAAGAACAAACAAGGGTCAAAAAGTAGCAGAAGCATGTGGCCTCTCCATTGTGGGAATGCTTTTCACAGATTTTGATGATGATGGCACCGGAAAGGGTACTGTTTTTCCAAAGCGACATGTGGATTCCTACTTTTATCTTCTCTTGAATGTGCCTTGCTGCCGAAATGCAAAAACGCCACCCAAGTCCTTGTAAACATTCGCTACAGGCAAATATGGATCAAAATTCTTGACATGTGTTGTTTCCGGTGATTTGGAAGGGAATATTGATGTCAGGCATATCAAGTATCTGAAACAGCAACAGCATTAAAGATGCGGACATTATTGAACCCAGCGAAAACCATCAGTTATGCGCGTTCATGAAAGTGTATCTCATGAACGGTATGTGCCTGAAGTATTTTACAAGTCAAGAATGAATATAATGTAGTGGTCAAACAATCAGCGAAACCTACATTCCCTTGTTGAATATTTGTTGGTTAATGTAATGTATTCAATATCATTGTTAAATCTCTTACTGTTTTTTTTTTATAATGAACTGTACGCTAACAACAGCAATGAATAACAT